>SZWC01017614.1:38949-54322 GCA_023375785.1 Penium margaritaceum | reverse complement strand
GTGGGATCAAGCATCTCTTCCTTGCCTGGTTTCCTCTCGTCAAAGGTGACATCCCGGCTGGTGATGAGTCTTCTTCCTGCCAGGTCCCACAAGCGATATGTCTTGTGGGCCGTCTCATAGCCCACCATAACGCACTTTCGTGCTCTTGAATCCAGCTTGCCGGCACCCTCACCTGCCTGGACCTTTGCCCATGCGGCGCAGCCGAATACTTTCAGGTGTGATGCGTCCGGCTTCTTCCCAGACCAAAATTCTTGTGGTGTCATCTGTTGCTTTCCCTTCTTCTTTCCGCGCCTACCCAGAGCAGCCGCAGGAGTCAGGTTGACGAGATAGCATGCCGTTCTTGCCGCTTCTGCCCAGAACCGCGGTGGAAGCTTTGCATCGAAGAGCATGCTACGCACCATGCCGAGGATGGTCTGATTCATCCGTTTGGCAACACCATTGCTCTGCGGCGTGTAAGGCGTTGTGGGCTGGTGGTTGATCCCATGTTGCCGCAACCAGCCCTTGCATGCCTCGTATTCTCCGCCGTTGTCGCTCCGCATCCCTTTGACTCTCTTTCCGGTCTGCCGCTCCACCATGGCGACAAACTCCTGCAACTTTTCTCTGACCTCTCCTTTTGTTTTGAGGAAGAAGATCCACACCTTGCGGCTGTGGTCGTCTATGAAGGTCAGAAAATACTTGCTACCACCGTTTGATGCCGTGCGAAAGGGTCTGCACACGTCGGTGTGAATCAGGTCAAGGGCTGATTCTGCGCGGCGACCATTGCGCTCAAAGCGAGTTTGCTTGGTCTTGCCTTGGAGGCAAGGTTCACACAGGCTGCCACACTCAACCGCATCCTTCTTGCAACCATCCATGCCATGGACCAGCTGTTGTTGCTTAATGACTTGGAGCGTGCTGTTTGCAACGTGCCCAAAGCGTCTGTGCCACAGATCAGTGTCTTCGTCCTTTGCGGCAAAGGATGCTTTTTCAGTTCTTGTTGGTGTACTCTCATGTGTTGGTGCCGAGACCACTGCCTCCGCTACACCCGCATGACCCTCGTCTTCCGAGGTCTTTGCTGCCGTTGTCTGCAATACGTAGAGTCCGTCAACCCGTGGAACCTGTGCCACGAGATCTTTGTTGGCATAGAGGACCTTGATGTCCTCGTTCCTGGCGATGACCGCCTTCTTCTGTGTGAATACCACTGTCATGTCGTTGTCCGTTATCTTTGACACGGACAGAAGGTTTGCCGCAAAGGAGGGCATGTAGACCACGTCACGTAGCCGTAGATCCTTCTCTGCACCATTAAGGTTGATGCTCACCAGCTTGTCTCCCACGCCCTTTGCGTTGACGACACTGCCGTTTGCACATCTGAACCGCCGATCGGTGGGGACGATGGAGACAAATCCAGCCTGGTCGTTGCTGGAGTTATGATCGGTGCCAGAGTCGAGCCCAAAAGCTCCTGGCCTGAGCAGCGCCGCTCCTTTTGCTGGAGGCGTGCTCTGTGCCATCATGTTGGTGGCTTCTTTGCCACCCTTTTTGTTGCCTTTTCTCCCACCGCTTCCGCCGTCTTCCTTCTTTGGCGACCTGCACTCTCTTGCCCAGTGCCCAGGTTTGCCGTAGTTTTGGCAGTTACCCTGTCGCTTGGGAGCCTTGCCGCCATTGTTGCCTCCGCCGCCACCGCTTCCGCTGCCGCCTTTCTGACCAGAGGCTGACCCTTTGCTCCCGCCGCCACCGTAGCGTGCGGCATAGGCTGAGAAGTTAGCCTCACTTCCGCTGCGGCGCATGGCCTCGTTTCGCACGTACTCGGACACTGCCGTGTACGTCAGGTCGTCCTCCTTCCAGCCACCCATGACGGTGATCATTGGACTCCAGCTCTCCGGTAGCGCCATGAGGAGGATCATGGCTTGCATATTTTCGTCAAGGTCCCAGTTCATCTGGTGAGCCTCGCCAAGGAGTCCTTCAAACTCCTGTAGGAAATCGGGGAGTGTATCACCCTCATTCACCCGCATGCTGATCAGCCGTTGTAGGATGAATAGTCTGTTCGCGAGGGAGGTGGATTGGTGCACGCGCTTGAGCTTGTCGTAAGCTTCGGAAGCCAGCGTGTACCCGGCAATGATGGGAACATACTTCTTGGCTATCGCGTTGCTGAGGAATGACATTACAATATCATTTTGATCCATCCAAGCCTCATGCTCAGATGTGCCTTCCGCGGGAACCTGCTCCTCTCCCTTCAGTAGCTTGATGAAGCCGCGCACTTTCATCGCCAGCTCAAACTGCCATCTCCAAAGGGGGAAGTCAATCCCCTCGAAAATGGGGATTCCTCCTAGGGGTCCAAGACCTTGTGGCAGTGACATAGCACTCACATTTGCTCCAGTGGTCTGCCCTGTGGTAGCCACTGTTGAGCTTGAGGACTGCCCTGCGGCAGCCCCTACTTCTCCCAATGGGTCAACCATTTTTGTTGCCCTTGTCTGCTTCCCACGTCTCTGCTGCGTTGAGGCCGATGTAGGCTGATGTAAGCTGATGTCTGCTACCGGTTTTAGGATGCAGATCCGTTGCTTACCCCTCCAGCCGATGTTCACCTGCAGACAGAGAATATATCTACACCAACACACCCAGGGTCTTGCCACCAAGGGCAGAGCTTGTCCTGGTTGGGACACAAGGGTCGTGCCTCCAAGGGCAGGGCTTGTCCTTAGTCCCTGTGTGCTAAGTGCAGACCAAGCCGTTGGAGCTGATGAAGCTGATGGAGCTGATGGAGTTGACGGAGCCGGCGTGTGCACCTGGAGAGAGCGTACCAGAGTTGAGCGAAGCGTGTCTTACAACTGGTCAGTGTGGGCCCATAACCCTTTGTCAACCGGCCTGAGGCAAACGGACTAGAAAACAGGGCCGACACAATAGCACGTGTCGTCCGCTCCTAGCATTTCAGCTAGGAGAAGATATCACCCTCAGGATCACGGTTCCACACTGAGCAGTTCCTAGGCAATCACTTGCTAGCAACTGTGTCCACTTAACACTTGGTCACTTTCGCGCGAGGTGCTAGTCAAAGACTAACTCCTGGGGCTTAGACCAACCAGTGTCTTCTTTATACTGTTCCTTAGTTGGACAACTCTGTGAGGAGCATCTANTGACCGCCAAGTGGCGCACTCTCCTCATGCATGGAGAAATGTCTAAGAAACTTCCCCTATGCTAGAAGGTCAAAAAACCTCCTGCGCACATCAAGGCTCGATCGCAGGACCTGTTTTCCCTAAGTCCAACATGCTATCCGTTGCGCTACACTTCTGGTGTCTCGCTTGGACTTGCACCATGAACAAGGTTTGGGGGACTTACTCCAAGGGAGCAGTGTATGCCCAACCTGTCCGTCAACCCATAGCAGTGGCCATGGGGCATAGAAGAACAACAGCATTGACCCGCCTGGTGGCGCCGGCAGATTTTTCCCCATGGCCACTGGGCCAGGGGAAATGCTGCCGGATATTTCCGTCAGCACTAACCCCTGTCAATGCGCCGGATAGCAACGGTCTAGAAAATGGGTCCCGACATGGGAGGCCGCCAACCGCTCTTGGTATTGCAACCAAGATAACATATCACCCTCAAACAAGGGATCCACACTTTAGATTCATTTGGTTTGCAACCTCACAAAGTCCGCATGTTGGTCTTTAGTGTCTACCTTTGGTTGGACACTCTGTGAGGAGTCTCAAAGGCAAGAACTGTAAATGGATGCATGCAAGGTACATGCATTTATACTTGCAAAGCTTCGCTAAAGCTTATGCTTGTAGTGGCTCCACTGGAGCCAACCTCAACCTACAGTCCTACTTGGCGTGTCCTTAGACCGCCAAGTGTCATCCTCAAGGCAAGCTCTAGTAAGCTTCCTAGAAGCTTCCTGTCCCAATTTGGGCCACAAAGAAAATTGCGGCCGTCGCGGGAATTGAACCCGTGACCTCTTATTTGAGACTCCGGTGCCTATTCAACCAAGCCAAAAAGGTATGGTTCCTATGATGAGCCACAGGGGGCATACCCATTATGGACAGTACATTCCTGGCCTATCTCAGAACAGACCAAGGGGACGTACTCCATAGAGCAGTGCATGCCTTGTCTGTATGTGTAGCTAGCCAGCTAGGCAGTGGACAAGGTTCATACTATTTCAACAAATCTCTCCCTTATACCTCTGTCCATCTATCGCTTATTGGGCTCCATCAATGCCTTGAGGCTCACCCTTCCTCTGCCGCACTCCTCATGCCAAATCTACGAATTCCTGCAAAGTGCAAGTTGCTTTCAAGTGGCTTGGTCATGCAGTCAGCAAGCATGCTCTTCGTTCCACAGTGTTGCAAGTCCACCACGTTCTTCATGACCAGGTCACGTGAGTAGTGGTAACGTATGTCAATGTGCTTCGTTTGCCGGGAGATGATCTCGTCTTCAGCCATCGAGATGGTGTTCATGTTGTCCACTTGTACGACCGTGGCGACCAAGGAGACTCAGTGGCTGCACGCTGTGCAGCCACTGAGTCTCCTTGCACAGCTCAGACAGAGCAACGTACTCTGACTCAGCCGTGGACATGGAAAACAATCCGGCTTCCTGCTGGCCCATGAGATGACAGCGCCATTCAAGATGCACACATATCCAAAGGTAGATTTCATGTCGTCAAGATTTCCTCCCCAGTCAGCATCAGTGTAGCACTTCATGCGAAGGGGTTCCGGTCCTTCTTGGCCTCCAAGGACGAGGCCCATGTGACGTGTCTTCTGCACGTAGCGCAAGATGCGCTTGACTGGCTACAAATATTGTGGCCCAGGGTTGGCCACGAATCTCCTCACTTGTCCCACAGCATAGCAGATGTCCGGATGAGTCCCTACCATGGCGTATATAATGCTACCCACGGTGGACTGGTAGGGGATGTCTTGCATCTCCCTTTGTTCTGCTTCATGGCTTGGCCACATGGAGGCCTTCAACTTTGTATCTGTGGTCATTGGGATGCTGAAAGGTTTGCAGTCTTCGATGTGGTAGCACTTTAGTACCTCACTGATGTATTTGTTTTGGCTGAGTTCGATGGTGCTTGCTACTTGGTTGCGAGAGGATCCATGTCCTTCATCTTGAACCTTTTGCTGAGGCCAGACTTCAGCTCATCTAGCAGCTCAACCAAAGACGAGCAGATGATCAGATCATCCATGTACAACGCAACCAGCATCAGCCCTCTCCCATCATCCTGCACGTAAATGCTCAGGTCATTCTGGCAATGCGTGAAGAAGAGGCCGGTAATGAAACCGTCCATCTCTTTGTACCACATCCTTTGGGCCTGTTTCAGCCCGTAGAGCGCTTTCACCAACTTGCACACCTTGCCCTTGGGAGCTTCGACTCCTTCAGGCACCTCCATCAACACTTCCTTGTCAAGCTTCCCATAAAGAAGTTTTGTCCTAACGTCCATCTGGTGTATCTCCAAGTTATCTCTGGCTGCAATGCCAAGGAGAGAGTGGATGGAGGCAAAGGTCACGACGGACACGAACGTCTCATCGTACTCGGAGCCCGGGCGTTGAGAGAACCCCTTAGTCACTACCCTTGGCGTAAACTTGTCGATGCTGCCATCTTGCTTCTTCTTCACTCGGAGGACCCACTTGGATCCCACCACGTGGACCTTGTCGGGTCTATCCACCAGCACACACGTGCCGTTCTCACAATGGACGCGAGCTCGCTGTCCACTGCCTCCTTCCACTTGGTCGCATCTGGGCCATTCATCACCTCCGCCACTGTGGATGGCTCTCCTTGAGCCATGCACGACCAACTAAGGCCGGTCCAATCATCCTCATATCGCAAAGGTGCTTTCTTTGGTCACAAACTGCACCGGATTGCTGGTGCGGCTTCTTCCTTCCGTGTTGGTGCTTCCACAGGTGGTGGTTTGTCATTGTCGTCGTCAGAAGAGTCGTCAGACTCCAAGTCAGACTCGGAAGCCTCGGACGCCTCGGTATCCGCGTCCATGTCAGATGCTGCTTCATCCTCCGCATCTACTCTCCCATTCCCACCACCTGTTGGCACAGCGAGCCAATTGTCGGGGGCCTGGTCTTCGGACTCAAGCAACACTATCCACTCTCCCACTTTGGGAGCGAGGTTCGGGTCCAACAGCTCTCCCTTTTCAAGGGTGCATTCGTCAAATACAACGTTGCGGCTCCTCACCAGCTTGCCTGCTGCCTCGTCCCAAAGTCGATATGCTTTGTGAGATGTGTCGTACCCAACCATGACGCACTTCCTGGAACGTGCGTCCAGCTTGCCTCCACCTTCTCCCGACTAGATCTTCACCCATGCAGTTAACCTAAACACCTTCAGATGAGATGTGTTGGGTTTCTTTCCTGACCATGCTTCTTGTGGGGTCTTCAGCTGCTTGTCCTACTCCTTTCCACACTTCCGCAAGGCGGTCGCTAGTGTGAGGTTCAAGAGGTAGCAAGCCGTTGTTGCTGCTTCAGCCCTAAAGTGAGGTGGGAGCTTGGCGTCGAAGAGCATGCTTCGCACCAAGCCGAGCAGGGTCTGGTTCATCCTCTCGGCAATGCCATTGCTTTAGGGGTTGTAAGAAGTGGTTTGCTCGTGGTGGATGCCATGATGCTTGAGCCAAGGCTTGCATGCCTCATACTCACCTCCATTGTCACTTCGGAGCGTCTTCACTTTCTTAGATGTTTGCCGCTCCACCATGGCGATGAACTTGAGGAGCTTCTCCTTGACCTCTCCCTTTGTATTGAGGAAGTATATCTACAACTTGCGGCTATGGTTGTCAATGAAGGTCAGGAAGTACTTGCTTCCTCTGTTAGACGGTGTGTGGAAGGGTCCACACATATCACTTTGTATCAGCTCCAAGACATGCTCTGCTCGTTGACCTCCTCTCCCAAACGGCTTCTTTTTTGCCTTCGCTTGGAAGCATGGTTCACACAATTTACACCCTTCACCATGCTTTATGGTGCACCCTTCCATTCTGCGGACTACCTCTTTATGGTGCACCCTTCCATTCTGCGGACTACCTCATCCGACGCCTTAGTAACTTTGGTTTGAAGCACGTAGAGTCGGTTTGCTAGGGCGTTCGATTGATGCACGTGGTACAGCTTTGCGTCGGCCTCGGCAGCCAACGTGCATCTTGTGATGTGGGAGTGTTGAGTCTCGCTGATGGACGTCACAAGAATGGTGAGAGTCATGTTGTTCTTCATCGTCCATGCTGCAAGGTCAGCCGCATGCGTCGTCACCATCGCATTGATGGGTGCTAACTCGGTCTCTTTTAGGATGTCGAGTTAGCCACGCACGTTCATGACAATCTCAAATTGCCATTTCCACAAGGGAAAACCGGTCCCCGTGAATTTGGATGTACCCGCCTCAAGGCGGGCTTGACTCGGATCCGCCATTTCCTGCGGTTTCTCGTCTTCTCTGCTTTGCTGCTACTCTACTTCGTTGAGGCCGATGAAGCTGATGAGGCTGCTGACTCCAACCGTTGTCAAAGGTGCAATTGGTTCCGTTGCATACCCCTCCCACCGATGAGCGCCTAAGGCGATGGTGTTGTCGTGAGAGAACAGACTCCGGGTCGTACCGCCTTCTAAAAAGGGGTAGAGCTTAATCCCGTTGGGGCTCGAGGGTCTCGTCCAACATGGACAGAGCTGTTCCTCGTCCCCTAGTCTGCCACGTGTGCGCACCCTACATGAAGAAGACGATGGAGCCGATGGAGCAGATGCAGCCTTCCGATATTCATGTCCCTGTTGTACCTGTGCGCCCTGCAAGACCACACGCTAGTCAGTCTTGGAAGCGTGCCTTAGAACCAGAAGTGTTGGCCCATAACCCTTTGTCAATGCGCCTGATAGCAACAGTCTAGAAAACAGGTCCCGACATGGGAGGCCGCCAACCGCTCTTGGTATTGCAACCAAGATAACATATCACCCTCGAATGAGGGATCCACACTTTAGGTTCATATGGTTTGCAACCTCACGAAGTCCGCATGTTAGTCTTTAGTGTCTACCTTTGGTTGGACACTCATTGAGGAGTCTCAAAGGCAAGAACTGTAAATGGATGCATGCAAGGTAGAGGCTTTTATACTTGCACAGCTTTGCTAAAGCTTCTGCTTGTAGTGGCTCCACTAGAGCCAACCTCAACCTACAATCCTACTTGGCGCATCCTCAGACCGCCAAGTTTCATCCTCAAGGCAGGCTCTAGTAAGCTTCCTATAAGCATCTTGTCCCCGTTTAGGCCAGAAAGAAAATTGCGGCCGTCACAGGGATTGAACCCACGACCTCTCGTCTCAGACTCCGGTGCCTATTCAACCAGGCCAAGAAGGTATGGTTCCTATGATGAGCCACAGGGGACATACACATTCTGGGTAGTGCATTCCTGGCCTATCTCAGAACAAACCAAGGGGACGTACTCCATAGAGCAGTCCATGCCTTGTCTGTATGTGTAGCTAGCCAGCTAGGCAGTGGACAAGGTGCATACTATTTCAACAACCTCGACATGTGACGCGAGGATGTGAGTGGTAACCCACGTTAGGCACTTGCTGGCAATGACACACGTGGGGACGTCAACTAGGTGCAGTGACTGACAGCAACAGCAAGTAGCAAAACCAGCCTCCAGCACCAGCAGCAGCTTGCAGTAGTAGTGAGCAGTGATAGCAGTAGCCAGCAGCAGCAGTGCGTAGCAGTAGGAGCTGGTAGTAGCAGAAGCTTGCGGCAGCTCGTAGTAGCAGCAGCTCGCAACAGCGAGCAATAGTAGCAACTAGAAGCTAGCAGTAGTTGTAGCCACTAGCAGTAGTAGTAACAACGAGTAGCAGCCAACAACAGCCAGCAGGAGCGAGTATCAGCAGTTGCAAAATTTGCCAAGAGCAACAACACTAGCGCAGCAGGTGTTCGTAGCTCACTGCTCGTAGCAAGCAGCAAGTAGCGAGCAGCAAGCTTGCTGCTCACAGCTCGCAGCAAGCAATGAGCAGCCAGCTTACTACTCATGGCTTGTAGCTCGCAAGCGAGCAGCAAGGTCGCTGCTTGCAGCTCGCAGCGAGTTGCGAGCAGAGACGAACGAAAAAAAACACGAACAGGAAGAAAATCCCCCATCCCCGCAGGTGGTCCTACAACAGCAGCAACGGCCACCACAGCCACTAGAATAGCCGCAAGAAATGCACCACCACCAGTACCACGCAACAACTTAGCAACAGCAGTGATAGGAGCTACAACAACAGCAGCGGTAGCAACAACAGTACGAGCAGCAACAGCAGCACTTACAACAGCATCACCAGCTACAACAGCAGCAGCAGTAGCAAGAACATTTGTTGTACTAGCAGCAGCAACAATAGTAGCACTAGTAGCAACAATAGGAACAGCAGCTGACACAACAGCGTCTGCAACAACGATGCAATAGCCGTTGCTGACGTCAGCCATACTTGGCTGACGTCACTCTTGACATTAGTGCTGACGTCAATGCTAACGTTAGTGCTGACGTCAGCAACAACCCCAAAAAAATCTAAATCAGCAACTCTATAGATAATGCATCAGCAGCTACAAACAGCCATCCTAGGCTGACATCATTGCTGACATTACTACTCACATTAGCAGCATAAAAAAAGGACACCGTGGCATAGGATGAAGAGGGGTCCTCCTTTGTTTGAGGGTCTCCTTCTTGCATCATTTACAGCACTTGAAGTAGCAAAAGCAGCAGCAGCTACCGCCGCTTCAATAGCAACAGGAACAATAGTAGCGGTAACAATAGAAGCATCAGTCACAGTAGGAGCAGCAGCAGCCAGAGCAATAGCAACAGTACCAACAACAATAGCAGCAATAGCAGCAGACACAACAGTAGTAGCAGCACCATGCAGGCTCTGTCATCGGCCATGTTGGTGCAATAGATCCGCTCGCTGCTTTGCGTTAGTAGTGTAAAACGTTGACGCAACAACTCGAGGCACTACAGCCACTGACACAGTTACCGTAGTAGCAGCCGCAGCAGCAGCACCAGCATCAGCAATTGCCGCAGCAGTAGCAGCAGCGTCAGCAAGCACCCTTCAGCCCACTCGGGTTTTGGAGCCCTACGATATCTTATGTCACCTAGTACCTGGCGCTGCAACACACTTAGTGCCAATAGCAGACGGTGACGTCAGTCCTAGGCTCCACTCTGGGTGTCGGCCGCATGCCGAAGGACTTCGAAACCCCACCGCCGTGGCTTCAGGCTGGCGAGCAGCTCTGGAGCTGGGAGCTCACCTTCCGGATCTGGGCACAAGGCAAGGGCTTGTGGCCCTTCTATGTCTTGCCCTTTAACTTACCCAGGCAGACCAGATACATGATGCCAAAATGTCGTACGTGCCCTCGTCCCTGTTGCCCTTCCGGCTACACGTCTCGCCCTCGAGCCCTTCCTTGGCGACCTCACCATTGGTGCACTCCCTAATCCCGCAGCAGCGTGACACGTACTCACGCACCCTCATCGTCTGTCCAGTGACGCTGAGACCAGCCGCCTGATCCGGGAGTTCAACTCCCTCTTCATGGGGGAGACCGAGACAGTCACCTCCTATTGGCAATGTGCCGAGGACACCCTGCGCGGTCTCAGAGATGCCGCACCACCCCCTCTCTCCGCGATCCTGACCATCAGGCGCGGCACCACCGACGCATTCTCCGATGTCTTCGTCCACTACTCCCAGGAGGTCCTCGCTGCGATGGCTGTCCACGGTACCCTCATGCCCTGGGAATACGATATCTTCCTCCGCATCGAGGATGCTTGTGAGGATTCACACATCCATCGCACGGAGTCCCTTGCCTCTCTTGATGTTGCCTTAGTGGCTGTTGCCGCTCCAGCAGTAGTAGTGTCTTCCGGCGCCTCCTTGTCTGGCAAGACAAAGCGTAGGGGCAAGAAGGGCAAGGGCCCATAGCAGCAGTCTAGCGGATCTGGTAACGGCAGCCTCGCTTGCCACATCTATGGTCAGTCAGGAAATGGGTGGTACACGTTTCTGCTCCCGACTGACGAGGCTCGTGTCATTGCCACCATGCGTTGCTAGCTTGATTGTCGCCTTACCACCACTGCAATGACTGTCACTGCTCCTACTGCATCTGCGCCACTCGCGACGGCTCCAATGTAGTATCCTCCACAGCCGTCCGCACCTGCTCCTCCGTCATTGGCGCCTCAAGCAGTCTCTTCCTCCTCCTTCCTGACCGCAGCACCGTTACACCACAGTCAGTCTACTCCATCGGATCCTCCACCCGTGAGAGTCAGTTGGAGTAGTTCATCAGACTCCAACTCGTCTTTCCTCGCCCTCCTCCCCAAGGAAGTGCGAGATGCCTCGTCGCTCGTTCCACCCTACCCTGCATGACTGAGACAATGTTGCGGTCGTACCCTTTACCTTTGTTCACCCAATCCTTTGTCGTGCCCTTCCCACCTGATCCTCTTCGTGATGATGTTGCCTGGCTTGATAACTGGCAGTCCCGGTTTATACCTCCGTCCACCGCGTCTGCGTTGCTTGCCCACTGCCATGTGATAGTCAGCGACCTGGCCAGGATCCGTCAGAGACCTAGATCATCGACTTCGGGGCCACGCATCATATGACCACCTTGCGCGAGGCCTTCAGTGTCCTCGGTCCTGTCACCGATGTCACTGGGGTTCGGATGGGCTCTGGTCAGGTTTCACCGGTTTGTGGTGTCGGCGTCGTTCGTTTGTGCGATCCTGTTGACGATGAATTCATCACTGATGTAATCTACGTCCCTAGCCTCAAGCTCAGCTTCTTGTCTATCGTCGCCCTTGATCGCATGAGCATGAATGTCCTACACTCGTGTGGTGTGGACACTGTGTCGTTGTGTCCGTTATGTATGCCACCGCCTGTGGCAACTTGTGGCACATATCGCGCCTGTCCGCTTTCACCTCTGTCCCCTCCTCATTGGCCAACATTGGCCATGTGTTTGTTACTAGTACACTGTCTCCACAGGACACACGTCTCCTGCATTGCCGCCTCTGTCAGATCCACTATGTCAGAGTTGACAGCATGTTTCGCATGCTTCTTGTCATAGGACTTAATCCAGCCTCCTTTCCTCTGTCATGTCCCAGCGAGTGCATTGATTATGCTCAGGGGAAGATGCACCAGTCCACCTACCCCCTGTTTGCATCTCATGCGACCACCCCTCTTGCCTTGGTCCACTCCGATGTCATGGGTCCCCTCCCGACAGAGTCAGTCGGAGAGCGCGGTGGTTATGTCCTGACACTTTGTGAGTGGCTTGTCCGTGTGGAACACGAGTGTGGTCGTCCTCTCCGCCACTTCTGTTCTGATCGCAGGGGTAAGTTTTTGGGGGAAACTACTCTCTTCCTCACCTCTTGTGGCCTCCATCATGAGATGTCGAGCCCTTACACACCAGCCCATAACGGCGTCTCTGAGCGGTGGAACCGCACCATGGCTGACGCCATCCGCACCATGCAGGTCTAGTCTGGTCTCTCTGACGATTTCTACCTCGAGGCCATGACCTACATGACGTGGGTCTGGACCCGAATTCCCCATGGACCCATTCTCCGTCTATCCACACCATACCAACACGGGTGTGCAATGCAGGCCCACCTCCATCCGGCGCGCTTCTAGGGATGCGTTGCTGTCGTGTGGTTGCCTGCCCCACACCAAGGTGGTAAGCTCGAGCCCCAAAACCGTCCATGAACCTTCCTTGGCATCTCGTGTCAATCAAAGGCATGGCATTTCTTGGATCCCCTTGGCACTGCATCGTCAAGTCCCGGGACGTCCTCTTCTTTGAGGATCTGTTTCCTCGTGACCTCATTCGCTCCGGCACGTTGATGTTCCTCCCATCCCGTGGGAGAGTGGTGGGTCCGTCCTCCGTCCACGTCCGGCGTCACATCGTCCGCGCCTACGGGTCCCTCTGCGCCACCTGCCCCGTCCGTGCCCGCCATCCCCTCATGGCCGGCTGCCCCGTCCGTGTCCGACAATCCTTCAGGGTCGGCTGCCCCCTCTGTGTCTGTCTGTCCCTCAGGACCAGCTGCCCCATCCATGTCCGTCACCCCCTCAGGGCCGGCTGCCCCGTTCGTGTCCTCCGGCCCCTCAAGGCCGGCTGCCCCATCCGTGTCCGCCAGCCCCTCAGGGTTGGGTTCCCCGTCTGTGTCCGCCAGCCCCTCAGGGCCGCCTGTCCCATCCGTGTCCGTCAGCCCCTCAGGACCGGCTGCCCTGTCTTTGCCCGTCAGCCTCTCAGGACCGGCTGTCCCGTGTGTGCCTGCCAGCTTCTTAGGGCCGGCTGTCCCGTCCGTGCCTGCCAACCCCTCACGGCCGGCTGCCCCGTCCGTGCCTGCCAGCCCCTCAGGGCCGGCTATCCCGTCCGTGCCTACCAGCCCCTCAAGACCAGCTGCCCCATCCATGACCGTCAGCCCCTCAGGACCAGTCGCCCCGTTTGTGTCCGTCAGCCCCTCAAGGCCGGCTGCCCCGTCCATGCTTGCCAGCCCCTCAGGGCCGGCTGCCCTGTCTGTGCCCGCAAGCCCCTCAGGGCCGGATCCCCATCCGTGTCGGCACGCTACACACGTAGTCCAAGCGGGAGCCTTCGACCCAAGCTGACAGTGAGCACTCAAGATGCCTCCTCACGTCCTCTCATGCCACGACCCCCGTCACCCCACGAGGATCCTTGTCTCTTGTCAGACCAACTTCCACAGTCATGAGCGGGGACTCCAACACCAAGGCACTTGGCTTGGCCACACTGTCATTCATCACTGACCTACATCCAGGGTCAGCTTTGAGCTATGCCTTGCTCCATCAAGAGCACCGGTATGCTGTTACGGCCATGCTCACACGTATGCCACCATGGGTATGAGACGTGCACGCCCTTACTGTCTACCCCATGGAGCGACCAAAGCCCCAGCCATCCTACGTGAGGCTCGGGCATCTCCCGAGGCGCTCACTGGGAGGCTGCATGAGCCGACGAGCTTGTCTCCATTCTACAACATCATGTCTATGAGCTCCTTAACCTCCCCCCGGGGTCGTAAGGCCATCGGTGCCAGGTTGGTTCTCCGGCAAAAGTGGAAGCCAGACAGGTCCGTGAACAAGTACAAGGCCCATCTTACAGCCAAGGGGTTTGCTCAGGTCCCTGGTAACGACTATGACCAGATCTTTGCCCCGGTCGGTCGGTTCTCCACTAGCCTAGCGTTGTTCAGCCTGGTTGTCCAGCAAGGGTGGGAACTGCATCAAATGGATGTAAGCAACGCCTTTCTATATGGCTCACTGGAGGGCAAGGAGCTCTACATGCTGCAGCCTCTAGGCATTGACGATGGCTACGACAAGGTCTGCAAGCTGCGGAAGGCACTCTATGGCGTGAAGTAGTCACCACGCTGCTGGAACCAAGAGATCAGTCGCACGCTTCTCAGCGGCGGCCTCCTTCGCAGCTGTGCCAACCCCGCGTTGTTCATCAGTCCTCGAGGTCAGACCCTCGTTGTTGTCTTGGTCTATGTTGACAACGTGCTCATTACATCGCCGGACGTAGCTGCTATCCACCGGGTCAAGGACCTGCTGCATGGTGCCTACCATATGAAGGATCTCGGGTCCTCACGAGTCTTTCTGGGCATGGAGCTTGAGCATGATTGCTCTATGGGCATCCTGCATGTACATCAGGTCGCCTACGTCTAGACCTTGTACAGGCGCTTCGTTGAGGGCCTACCCCTTGTGCCCAGAGCGTCCTCACCCATATTGCCCGATGGTCAGACAATGCTCAAGAGATCTGATCCAGTCGTGGTGGGGGAGCTAGTAAACGTGACCACATGTTTACGCGTCATCGGGTCACTGATGTTTCTGGCGACGACGATGCATCCAGACATTGCGTTTGTTGTCAACCTCCTCGCATAGTTCTCTCATGAGTTGCGTCACTTCCACTTTGAGGTCGTAATCTGAAAACTGCGCTTTGTCATCTCTATCCCACGGCAAGGCCTCATGTTGCCGCAACAGCCGTCCGTTGTGGCGATGGGATACACCGACAGTGCCTGGGCTGGAAGTCCAAACGGTAAGAGTCGCACAGGCTGGATCTTTGTTGTTGGTAAAACGGATCTGTCTTGGCGCAGTAGGAAGCAAGGCTGGATCACACGCAGCACTGCTGAGGCTGAGTATGTGGCCGTTGGTTATGGCGCTTGTGAGAGCATGTGATTGTGTCGCCTGCTATACGAGTTGTGTCAGTCAGTCCCGTCCATCACGCTGCACTCTGATAATGAAAATTCCATGGCCATTCCTAATGATGACGGTGCGCATCACACTCGCACAAAGCACATCAATGTCGAGTACCATTATGTGTGTTCGTTGTTACATGACGGCAGCATCAGCATTGTGTGGGTTGAGACAGCACGGCAGTTGGCTGACTTCTTGACCAAGGCACTTAAGCGTGATTCGTCCAGGAAGGTTGTGATTGCGGTCGGTGTGCGTCCGTGAGATTCTCTCTCTCTCTCTCTCTCTCTCTCTCTCTCTCTC
>SZWC01017614.1:20136-37127 GCA_023375785.1 Penium margaritaceum | reverse complement strand
AACTCTCGGAATCAGTATCTAGACATCACGCTTGGCTTTCTGAACATCGGAAGTACTACTACAGCCACCGGGTCTCCTCGTTGCACTGGTACAATCCACTGGGTGTGCGGGTCTCAACCCACCAAGAAAACTCTCCTATCTCCTGACAAGCCAACATGGCTGCCGAAACGCATCAACCGCGTCTCGCAGACGCTATCGTAGATGCTGGAGAATTCTTGGGACACTACAAAGGCCCGTCGTGTTGTCATGCCCTCCTCTACCATATACCACCAACGTGGGTATATGGGGAATCCATCGGCATCTTTCGTGACAGGTGGAAGCCACAAAAACCAACACTCCCCCTGGTTGACATGGCCGTCAACGCCAGAACACACACATAAGCTGAGGTACTAAACAACAACGTATGCAAAACCACGGTCTGCACCGAGCAACCATTCATACACACATACACACACACACACACACACACACACACACACACATCTGCTATCCATCTAAGGTCTCCTCGCGACACTGGCACATCATAGCAAGTGTCCGGGTCTAGACCATGAGAAGAGTCATGCACACCCACACAAACCAGTGTAATGCACATCATACGCATATCAAACGGCAAGAGGGTCTCTTCGTGACATTGGCAGTACTAGTGCTCGGATCTCGACCACTACGAGCAATCCAACAGGTGTCTGTATGCCGACCACAATAGCACCATCAATCAACACACAGGATCATAGGGGGTCTCCTCGTAACACGGGTACAACTCACCACGTGTCCGGGTCTCGACCACTATGAGCAAACCAGTTGGCATGCACATGCCACATGCAGTATGGCCACACACCAAGACACACGATCACATAGTCTCCTTGTGACACTCGTACAACCGACCAAGTATCCGGGTCTCGACCAACAGAGTGCTACCATACACCTGCAGCTATGCAGGCACGTGGCATGAGCCACACAACGGCTGCTCTATTATGCGCATAGCAAAGCATGGACTCCTTGCCATGCATCTCATGTGATGGCGCATCAGGTCGAGGTCCACGTGGGCAGATGAACCTGGCGGCGATGTCCTCGATGGAGATGCTGATGTTGTAGGTGAACAAAGCCTGGGCGATGAATCATGTGGTCTCTCGATCATGCACACACAGCTCCCCCGGTCACGTATGAGTCGCCTCCCACCCTCAAAGACAAAATGGTGTCTCTGGTTACAACTCCTCACATCGCCCCTGCATCACCTGGAGTGAACCAGTCCTCGCGTGACTACCAAGGGTCACAAGTCACAGTCTCTCCTCTCTCCGCTGTACCGCGATGCATCTGTGTACGGCGGAGGAAAGGGAATGGGCGCTCAACACGCAAGCGTGGATGAAGTAGAGGAGCTGGCCTCCGAGGCGGGATAGAGCATCCTGAGGCACAGGGGTGTACCACCAAAAGAGGAGGACGGGAGCGACAAACCAGATCACCACTCATGGAGGAAGGTGACGATGGATTAGCATAGTGGGGTGGATGAATGTGCGAGATGGCAACAGCAGAAAGAGGAGCGATGACGGAGTCGATAGGAAAGATGATGGCAAAAACTGAAGGCACGCTCAACTCTCCTATGGTAGTGTCTCCATGTAACGTCATACTCAGAGTTACTACAGGATCCTCCCTGAGTATGGGTGTGCTAGATCCTGGTAGTAGAAAGCTCCTGCCTATAGTACTCGTGATCCCCTCCTATAACAATCACTCACGCGTTGCCATCACCTTGTGCTGCAGCATCACTACACGCTCCTACAGGTCAGCGTAATCTGCCTCGGACATGTGGAGGTGGCCCATGTCTTCCTCGCGTAGGATAAACTTTGCCTCACTGGATGCTACACATGTAGACTGCAATACTGGTGAGTACAGCTCCATCTGCATCTCTGTTGCTGAAGACGATGGAGTCAGTGCTGTTGCATCCTCCTGGGGGTCAACCAAACTCGCAATGTGCTAAGACGCTGGAACATCAGATGCACATGTAGGTGTCCCATCCACACCACAGCTCGTGTCTGTCATACGAGGAGGAATGAGCGGTCACATGCCGAGAGAGAAGGAGAAGGAGTCATCGTTAGAGTTCATGGAGCATGTGGAAATGTCGTCCGTGCAGGTACTGCCACTCTCAACGTCGATTTGGTCAGGAGGGTCACCAACAAGTGAACATGAGAGGGCAAAGCTTAGCTCCTGCTGACAAGGTGACTCCATCCGCGTGTAAAGATCTGCTCCATTGTCTTCAACTGCCGCCGTAGTGGACACAGGTGTGCAGGACTCCGGATTGACAATGCCCGTCAAGGCGAGCAGCAAGCGCAGCAGCTGCTCACGCACCGTCTCACCGGGAAGGCTGGTCACTGTCACTTGCTCGATAATGGAGCGAGGACCACCATTTGACTCCTTCATGTGTGTCGCTACTCCGTCCTGTGCACGGGAACCCGTAGATTCTGGGAACATGGGCGACTCCTCACGCTGAAGCTGGTCCTCAGGTAGCCCATATGACACTGTGGAGCCTGCTGTGTCTGCTGCAGCTCATGTCCCAGTGACATCTGTGAGAACTAGTGCTCTCAAGAATGCCTCAACCAGCCGACTCTGCTCATGCACTATGACTCCTGTCGGGTTGGTGTGAGTCTTGTACGCCAACGCCCTTGGAAATCCGTATGGGGCATCCTGATCTGCACAATACTCATGTGCCACCGCCATGTTGCTATTGGTCAGAGTCGTGAGTGGCACCTCCCAAGCACACGGGACCTACACTCCTCATGCAACCTGCTGCTATAGAACGTCCGGCTCCTGCCCCAGCGTAGATGTCGATCTCGATGACATTCAATTCCCATGCACTCCAACCTCCACCGGACTGGTGTGAGTCTGCTGCACACTCTCCCCCAAAATTATGGTAGACGCACCTCGATCTCTAAGTGACTCCCTTGTCACCACCAGGCCGCCACCGGTTGGAGCCGCAAGTGGCACCGCCCAGGGACGCCGTCCCTATGCTCCTCCTGATGTAACCTACTGCTGTAGAAGATCTTGATCCAGCCCAGACGTAGAAGTTGAGCTCGATGACACGCAAGTATCCACCATGAATGCCATGTCGGGATCAGACTCCACGTCATGTGCTGTCGGAGTATCGTCTGAATCTGCCTGAGCTGACGCTCGGGCACCACGGCCCCGCGTGAGTGCGGATGGAGTCATTCATGGTCACAACAGGCCATGCGCGGTGACTACACTCCCCCTCGACAGGTACAGCAATGGAAGCCGAGGAGGTGGAGGATGTATGAAAACCGGAGTGAGCACGATGTATGAAGCGCTGACGCCAACGCAACGGGGACACACGACTGGAACGATGACATGAAGGCATGCCATTGCGTACTAGCGTCGTGGTCGCAGGAGAGTGGAGGACCAAAAGGATGGTATCAGCCTGGTATCGGCCGGGAGGTGGAGCTGAAGTGACACCATCGGATGAGGAAGGAGGGGAGGATGAAGCAGATGAGATCAAGGAGGCCGTCGACAAACTAGTAGCAGAAGCACGCACGCTCGGTGACAAAGAGGTCACAAAGCCGGTGCACGATCTGCCTCAGGCCGTGGATCTCGGCGAATATGGTCGCCAGAGGTCCAGTTAGGGGATCTACCAACGGTGGCGGATCCGCATGTTGTGGAGGGACGCATGCTCGAACGAGGCTAAAGCCAAGGTGGATGCCAGCCGCGAGGGCGCGTCCAGCAATGACGCCAACCATGACATCCATCACAACAGTAGTAGCATGCGAACACACAGGGCGCTTGCTCAAATGTTCGCACACTCATCTCGTGCACTGGACGATGGATAGGTGTCGAGGAAACCTACTCCCCGTGGTGAACACCAAGCCACATGAGAGGATAAGACTAGTTGATACTGTCACACCTGAAGGTCACGATGTTGGGGTCAGCAAACGTGACCGGACGGGATGAGCTACACCACCACAGTACGCCCAGAGAATGGAGTCTGACTAGGTGCGGCTACTAATGATGCTGCCACTACTGGAGCGAAGACTGCTCCAAGAACAGAAGTAATGGCGGCTATAGGCGTGGCTGCAACTCCAAGCGGTAGATGAACCAGCTCTCAAAGATGCACAGACTCGAATCCGCCGTCAATCCTATGGAGTGAACAGCGCGCACCAATCCACGGGCCTCAGGGAGACGCCACTCCACGATGCGTCTCGAAAAAGAAATCGCCGCTGACGACAATCTGGTGTCACCTGGGAAGGAGGGATTACAAACACAAATGCAACTGCCCCTCACTATGTTGTCGTTGCAACTCCGCCCGCCACTGCTATTGATGCTTCGAAAGTTGCTATTGTTGCAGCGGTAGTAGTTGTACAATTTTCATCTGTCCTTTTTTTTCCTCTTGCCCTCAGCCCCCATTTTGTGTTTTTCCTTTGCCCTCACCGTCCACCCTTTTTTCTCTCTCTCCTCTTCTCGCCCTCAGCCCCCGTTTTTTTTCTTTTGCACTCGCTTTCAGGCACACGCCCTTCGTATTTTCTTCTCTTGATACCCCTTTTCTCGATTCCCCATTTTTGGGGCAATGGAGAAAACAAAAGGAGGGAGGGGGGGGATTGGCCCTCGCGCGCTCGCTCGCTCGCTCGCTGGTGCGAGCCAGCGAGGTGGGTGGGAGCGAGCGAACTAAGGGGGAAAGTGGGGGAGGGGGTCGGCCCCTCTCTCGCCGTCGGCCCCCTCCGTCGGTCAGCCAACGGGGCCGACGGGGCCGAGGGGGCTCACGAGCCCTATGGGCCCCCCTCCGAGGGAGCCCCCTTGAATTGGGCTCGAGGGGCCCCTCTGAGAGAGGGAGGGGGCCCTCAGAGGAGGATTACGAGGCCCTCCTCGCTTTGGCAACAACAGTTGCAGCGGCAGGTGTAGCTGCTGCGATTGCTACTGCTGCTGCTGCTTTGCTGCTCCTGCTGCTACTGCTACTGCTGGTGATGCTCTACACAGCAGCTACTGCTGCTGATTGCTGCTGTCGTCGCTGTTTCTGCTGATTGCTGCTATCGTTGCTGTTGCTGCTGTTGTGCACCACCATTGCTGCTACTGCTTGCTGTTGTGCACCGCTGTTGCTTGCTGCTATGCGCCACTGCAGCTTGCTGCTGGCGCCGCTGCAGCTTGCTGTTGCCGCCGCTGCTGCTGCTGCTGTGTGCCGCCGCAACTGCCGCCGTCACTGCTACTACTGCTACGTGGCACAGGAAATTCCGCTGCTACTGCTACTTCCTGCTGTTGCTTGCTGCTGTCGTAGTTGCTACTACTGCTGTGTGCCGCCGCTGCTGCCACCGCTGCTGCTGCTGTTGCCATTGCTCTGAGCGGCTACTCTACCGCCACTCCTCCCGCGTGGCAAAGCAGTTGTCTCTACCGCTGATGCTGTGCCTGCAGCCGCTAACATTACTGTTGTAGCATCCGCTGCTGCTGTTCTACGCTGCTCACCGCCCCTTTGGCAATCACGTGCAGCCAATTCGCGCTCGCTCACACTGCAACCGTCGTGGTGCCACGTGGCGAGTTCTCTTTGCGTTCCGTCCACTACTTTTGCCTCTGCTGCTCACAAGCCCCCCTGTGCTCTAATACCAAGTGCGAAAAATATTAGGGCATGCAGGCCCATGCAAAAACGAACATGAGCTCTGTAGGTGAGTGAAGTGCAAAACGGCAAAAATTTGGCGAAGTCTGGAACGCATAACATGAAAGAACAAGAGAGAGTACACATGAGCCCCTAGCGGGTTTATGTAGGGGCACCGGCAGCTAACTGTACCGGGCCCCGTCACCCCCGCTGAACCCAAACGAGTCAACGGGGAGAACACAATGCATACATCACAATAACAGTCAACGGTGGTCTCCTTGAGGCACTGGAACAGCTCTCCGAGTGCTCGGGTCTCGACCACCGAGAAAACACGAGCAGTGCTAAAAAGTCTCGAAATCAGCGCCGAAAATCCATGCACGGCTTTTCGAGCATCAGAAGCACTACTATAGCCACCAGGTCGCCTCGTTGCACCGGTACACTCCACCGGGTGCGCTGGTCTCAACCCACCGAGAAAACTCTCCTAGCTCGTGACAAGCCAGTAGGGCTGCCGGAGCGCATCGACCGCGTCTCGCCGACGCTGCCATAGATCGGGGCTGAAATACCGTGGTATTTAGTACAGCGGTACTCGAGTACCGCGGTACCATAGTACCACGGTACAAATACCGCGGTATCATGATTTTGTGGCAGCTCATTACCGTTACCAGTACCGGCACCGCGTTACCGACGGTATTGGTAATGTACCGCGGTATTATAGAATTACCATGGTACACGGTATACCAATGTATAACACAGACATTGTACCACGGTACTAAAATGTGTACCACAGTACTGAATGCCCTAATACTTTTCTAACACCAAAAATGAATTCTAAGCTTAAAAAATGAGAAGTAATAGATGTCATGAACTTGGAACTCAAGTTTATACTCTCACAAAGAAAGGATACACCTTTACATGATATTCACTTGTGATATGGAGATGTTTAGGTGGAGTAGAAGTTCGGGGACAAGAAATGAGGGAAGGGGAGGAGGGCACATTTATGAAGAGATATTCTAGTTGAATACCGTATTCTTCTTACAATTCTCTTGTTCTTTAGAGCTCAATAACAGGACAATTAAACTCGACTACAATTTTCAGCCTTGGAATTTTGGACCTGTTTGTCCAAAAGCCCTTGTATTTTCTTAGTGTCATGTTTTAGTCAAACGTCCATGTGCTTGGTGTGTCAATAGTGAGAAGATTCCAGGAAGCTTCCTAGCCTTTCTGCTTGCTAGCCTGACAGCACGGGTCTGGCTGGTTGACACACAGGTCATGCAAGGGACAGCAAGGGTAGGGAGAGACACGTGCACTTGTATCTCAAGCTTCAACTGAAGTAAATGCAGAGAGGAATAACAAATGACAGGTCCACAGCATAAATAGCCGCCGTGGCTCACGGCGGGTGCCGCACACGACGGCGCCTGTCAAACCTGAACCGGCCCAAAACCACTGCTTTGGCCATAACTCTGCGCACAAGCGTCCAAACGGAGCGCCGTCTGATCCTACAGATGCACAACAAAAAGAGAGACACAACGACTGGTCACACGCCTACGTCCGGGAACAGCCGGAGAGTGTAAGAGAACAAACATGTAAATCAGCCTGGCAGGGCTGTCCACCGAGAAAATCCTGAAGACCTCCAAACGTAGTCCGTGGGCTGTGGGAGCCCTCTGGTACACTGGGTAGGCTGCCAGGCTGCCTCCAGCGGGTGGAGCATCACCTCANTGGGTCCGCCTCAAGGATCTGCACGAGCATGGACACGGCCGAGTGGTCACAACCAACTGTACAACTGTGTATGACTGACAACATCACAACACTCCCCCATGACCCGATGGTACGCATGTCCATACACGTGCAGAACGCGTGCCGGTGCAACACAGAGTGCTCAACAGGGACCCGGACAATCACCCACTCTCGGACAGGGGTCGCAATCCGACGGAACGAACAGCCCCGAGGAACTTCCCACGTGCCAGTGCCTTGGTCAGGAAGTCAGCGCGCTACAAGTCTGTGCCCACCCAGACGATGGAGATCAAGTGCCGCTCCACCAAATCGCGCACGAAATGATACTCGACAGCGATGTGCTTTGTGCGTGCGTGGAACACACCAGAGTTCTCAGCGATCGCGAGAGCACTCTGGTTGTCGTATCGAAGGATGATGGTAGGCACGGACTGACCCAAGCACTGGAACAATCGCTGCAGCCACACCGCCTCAGCGGCGCCAGCGCCCAGAGCAACATACTCAGCCTCTGAGGAGCTGCGAGCAATGCACCCCTGCTTGCCGCTGCGCCAAGACACAGCGGTGCCACCAAGCAGGAACACGTAACCCGTGCGGCTGCGTCCATCAGGACTCCATGCCCAGTCACTGTCGGTGTAGCCATCTACCACAACCGAGCACTGTCTCCGAAAGCAGAGACCGTGATACGGTGTGGAGACCACGTACCGGACGACTCGCAAAGCTGCATGCAGAGCGCGAGCCCGAGGGGACTGACTGAACTGTGTGAGTAGGTTGACAGCGAACGCAATGTCGGGACGCGTGGTCGTGGCCAAGTACATCATTGAGCCAATGATGCGCAAGTACAGGGTCACGTCCACAGTCTCGCCCAGATCGGCTGGGTCTGTCACCTTCAGGGCGTCCTGCCCATCGGGAGTGATGGGTGACGAGGCGGCGGGAACACTGCCAAGGAGGTCAGCAAACCGCTCCCCCACAACCTATGCATATCGTGCCTGATGGAGGAGGAGTGTCCGTCGACGACGATCACGCACAATCTCCATCCCGAGGAAAACAGCCGCTAAACCAAGGTCCTTCATCCTGTAGGCGGCCTGCAGGACCGCCTTGGTCTCCTTCACGGCCTCTAGTGAAGGAGACACAATCAGGAGAGCGTCCACATACACCAGAATGGCAGTGAGGTGCTCGGCTGTCCGTCGGATGAAAAGTGGCGGGTCGGCATCACTCTGGACGTACTCGGCCTGAGTGAGGGTGCGAGTGATCTCTCGGTTCCAGCACCGGGGCGATTGCTTCAGGCCATACGAGGCCTTGCGCAAGCGCCAGACCTTGTTGCCTTCGACCTCAAACCCAGGTGGTTGGACCATGTAGATCTCCTCCTCCAAGGTGCCGTGGAGGAACGCATTGTTCACATCCATCTGGTGCAGCTCCCAGTCATGGTGAGCGACCACACCAAGCAGCGCGCGAGCTGTGGTCATGCGGCCAACAGCGGCAAAGGTGTCAATGAAGTCGATCCCCTCAACCTCAGAGAATCCCTTGGCAGTCAAGCGGGCCTTATAGCGGTCCAGTGAGCCGTCAGGCTTCACCTTCTTGCGGAAGACCCACTTGGCCTGCACGACCTTCCGTCCCTCAGGACGGTCAACCAGCTCAAAGACTCCGTGCTCCCGGATGGCCCTGAGCTCGTCCTCACAGGCGGCCCGCCACTGCTCAGCATCCTCTCCTGAGAGAGCCTCCTTTAACGTGCCTGGATCAGGGACCGTCAAAGGGGAGCTCCGGGTGGCCAGGACACATGCCTCATGGGTCGGAAGGACCGCAACTAGGTCAGCGGCAGCTGCCTGTGCAGCCTCGTGCTCGTCAGCGATCAGCTGGTGCCCAATGGGACAAGTTGGGTGCACCTCCGTGTAGGTGCCTTGGACACTTAGGCCGAGAGACTTTGTACCAGGGTCACCACTGTGCACGCTGCGCTTGCGTCGTCTGGGTGGCACAACCGCAGTCGAAGGTGCTCGTGAGGCCAGTGGGCGGAGACGCCCACCTGGTCCACGGGAGTAGCCCGAGTCTGAGCTGACCGACGGTTCTGGCATAGGGAGGGCATGTGATGTCTCTGGAGACGCTGCAGGCGTGGGCGAGACAGGCGCTGCAGGCACGGGCGAAACAGGTACTGCAGGCACGGACGAGACGGTCGCGGCAGGCGCGGGCGAGACAGTCGCGGCGGGCGCGGGTGAGGCAGGCGTCGCAGGCAAAGAGGCGGTAGGTGCAGCCCCGGCAGGCGAAGCAGGCGCTGTAGGTGCGGGCGAAGCAGGCGCTGCAGGTGCGGGCGAAGCAGGCGCTGCAGGTGCGGGCGAGGCAGTCGCGGCAGGCGCAGGCGAGACAGTCGCGGTAGGTGCGGGTGAGGCAGGCGCTGCAGGCGCAGGCGAGACAGTCGTGGTGGGCGCAAGCGGGGCAGGCGTAGAGACTACAGGCCCGACAGTAATGACGGCCGGGTCAATGGTGGCCAGCGACGGTCCCACCCCGGAGGCACACCGGACGGACTCACCCTGTGGGGTAGACTCCCCCATCCGACGGGAGGCCTCACAGGTGGGAACGTGAGATGTTGCCTAGGTGAGAATGGCAGACAGGTCGCGGTACGACAGTGCCTCAAAAAACAGCGCGTCGCGCGACTCAACGATGCGGTGGCGACCCGCATCCCAGAAACGCCACGCTTTGGAGCGCGAGGAGACACCGAGGAAGGCACACATCCGGCCGCGCGGAGAGACCTTGGACCCCTGCTGGTCCTCGGTGTACCAGACAGAGGCCAAGGAACCCCAGACGCGAGCAAAACTGAGGTCCGCACGGTGACCCAACCACAGCTCATACAGCGTGACGTGGTCCGGCAAGGGACCATGCGGGAGGCGGTTCCAGACCCACGTCATATAGGCGAAGCCCTCGAAGGCGAAGGACTCCGGGAGACCGCACTCAGCGCGCATGGCGCGAACCGCGTCCTCCATGGTGCGGTTCCAGTGCTCGGACACACCGTTCTGCTGTGGCGTAGCAGGGGCTGAGAGCTGGTGACAGATACCAAGCTCAGCGAAGTGAGTGGTCAGCTCACCGAGATACTCACCGTCGCGGTCAGAGCGGAAGGTGTGGAGGGAGTGACGAGACTGACGCTCGGCCATCACGAGCCACAAGCGCACGGCTAGAGCGGCATCACTCTTGTGGCGGAGGCAGTAGACCCACCGCATGCGGGTGAAGTCATCCGTGAGTGTAAGAACACACCGACCACGGTCAGCGATAGACTCGACAGGGAGAGGTCCGAGGAGGTCCGAGTGGACAAGCTCCAGGAGACGCTGCGCGCGCGAGTGACGGAGGCAGGGTAGGTGCATCGATGCATCTTGCCATGAGCGCAGAACAAACAATCGGTCTTGGGCGGCTTCTCGAAGGAAGCCGCGTCAAGACCGAGAGCGGGCTGTGTACGAATGAGCATGGACACAGTGTCCGTGCTCACATGACACAGGCGCCGATGTAACAGGCGCTGGTGGTCAGGAGACAACACCCCCGTGACAAAGACGCGGGCAGATGAGCAAGGGGAAGAGTCAGGAGCAGAGCAGCGCACGATGCGATACAGGTCATCCACAACAAAGGCATGCAACACAATCGTGGAAGTGTCAAGTGCAGTGATCGTGGCATCATCAATGGAGTGGTGAACAGAGAGACCCATCCTCGTGCAGGCACGGACAGAGAGCACGCTGAGCTCGAGATCAGGCACAAACAGCACGTCAGAAAGATACACGGGACTAGACGGACCATCGAACCGTACGACCCCTGTCCCCTGAACAGGTAGTGACTGCCCAGAACCTGTCCGCACTGACCGAACAGACCCAACAGGACCAAGCACGACAAAGGCAGTACGGTCGCAGGTCATGTGGTGAGTGGCCCCTGAGTCAATGATCCAGTGGCCACTCGCCTCACGCCCTGTGGTGGTCACGGTACAACAAGCAACGGAGCACGTTGCCTCTGCTGGACGCTCAGCAGGTGTGGCAAGACAGCAGGACAATGCACGACGATGCGACTCATCCAACCACTCTGTGCTGTCAGACTCATCCTCACCAGGCAACGCATCCCCCCCACAAGTACGACCACGTGCCACAAACACAGATGGACAGTCAGTCTGTGGACCACTCGGCTGTGACAACACACTCGCACCTCCCAGTGAGCGAAGTGCCAGCAGTCGACGTAGCTCCGCGATGGTCTGGTCCCTCGGGTCCGGCGTGGTACTCCCCCCGGATGGCGGAGGATCTGCCGCCGGTGCTGCCCCCGAGGTCGCTGCGGCACGGGCTGCTGCTCCAGTGCGGATCCGCTCCTCGTGGGCTGCCTGAAGACCGCGGGTGATCCTCGCCCAGTCCAGCTCCTGCTGACACTCAGTGTAGCGATGAGGTCCGCCGCAGTTGTGGCAGCGGACCGCCCGTCCGGTGCCACCGGAAGGCTGCTGCGGTCCCCTCTTCTTCTTCCCCTTCTTCCCCTTCACGGCTGCTGCAGTGGCTGTCGGAGTAGCAGGGGAGAAAGTAGGAGAGGCAGAGGTGGAGCTGGTGGGGTTGAAGGTGGACGACGGTGTGGAAGGCGTAGAGGACGTCGCTCCCACTGCTGCTGCGGCCATGGCGCCCTGCCGATGCGCGCGGGCTGTCGCGGCCTGGATGAAGTAGCGCTGCGCCCAGGGCAACAGCTGTAGGGTGTCGAACATGGACGCGAGGACGTCCTGGTCGAGGCGGGAGAAGGTGTCAGTGAGCTCGGGGCGCACTCCCAGCATGATGGTGTCCAGCGCCCACAGCTGAGAGCCGCCTCCGGTGCCCAGACGAGTGTACAGGCGCATGGCCCGACGCCAATAATCAGCTCCTGACTCCGAGGATCCCTGATGAAGAGAGTGGAACTCGCGAAGGCGCGCTGACCGGGTCGCGTGAGTCTCTGCTGCAAAAAGGGTCAGCGCCAGCTCCCAGCTGCGGCGCGGGTCTGCGCCTGCTCCTGTCCCAGGCGCGCCCAAGAAGGGGCGGAAGTTGACCACTGTCTCCTGTGGAACTGCGTACAACAGTCCACGCATGGCACGCGCTACCGTCTGGGACTGGAGCGGATCAGCCGTCTGGTACTGGCTGTGGTAGTAGGGCCAGACTCCCTGTGAGTTTGCCCATACCTGAAACAGCACCTCCCAACAGTCAAACCCCGCCTTGCTGTCGTAGCGAGGCGGGGAAGTCTCAAAGTCCTTGGGTCGTCGCTCTGTGGGGAGCTGGACCTCTGGTGGTGCTAGGAGCGGGCGTGGAAAGGGCATGAAAGGCATCAACGCTGCTCCTCCAGCGGCACCCGAGACCTGACGCGGGTCGGTCTGCTGCTGCTGCTGCTGCTGCTGTCCCCTCGGACTGGGCGCCGGTGTCTCAATGCGCAGGCTCCTCATCTGCTCCATCAGCCGGCGAAGCGCGTCCTCCCCAGTGGGAGGTGGCGCCTGATCCCACTCCTCGACCATGGACTCTCGTCTCTGCGCAGGGGCGGCAGTGGGGCCAGCAGACTCCTGGGCTGATGGGGTTGCCTCTCTCTCCTGGGCTGATGTCCCGGTATCCCAGACAGAGACCAAGGCATCACGGATCTGTCGCAGCGTAGCTGACTGCTCATCCTGGCGCTGGCAGAGTGACGACTGCTCCACCAGCAGGAAGTCAATCGCCTTTGAGCGTGGGCTGCGGCCCCCGCTCGTGACGGTGTCCTCCAGCTCCTTGCCCTTAGAGCTGCTCGGCTCCATGCTGAGGCGGTGCAAAAGTCGTCCGAACGCAGAACCGTCAGCGTTTCTCGCCGATTTAGGACAGTGGCAAAAGTCAACCTTCTGACCAAAAAATCGGCTTAGTGCTGAAAACTTAAAAATTTAAATTTTCACCACTAAAAATTGAAGGTTGTCCAAATGAAGCGAAATTTGGACCACAGAGGCGTCTGAGGATGCTGAAAACAATGGTGAAATTTTCGTCTTCAAAGAGTGGGGAAAACGGCCAAAACGATCTGATTTTGTGCTCAGGCCGAAAAAAATGAAAAAATTCAAATCAGTGATGCGGAACGGTGAATGCTGGAGGCTACAGAGCTCCAAATGAGGCGAGAAAGGACGCGATGGAAAGCTTGAGATCTAAGCTTTCCAACGAGCCATAGCGCGCAACTTTTGGTGGCTATTTGAGTCTGGCACAGGCGGGTGAAAAGAGGATGGCGGCTGACGCGATTTGCGTCTGCAGCTCCTCGACGTCCGTGCGGCTTCCAGGAAGCTGCACGGCTGGAGTCAGCACCTACAAAAGGTACTGGTGCCTCTGGTGCCTGAGTGGCCACGGCCGCCGCTGCTGCTGTTGCTCGCTGATGGTGCTGTTGCTCGCCCGGTTTGCGGCTCCAAGTCGCCACACGGGCGGCCTCGGACCGGCTGCTGCTGCGCGCAAGGGCTCCAACGGCCTCAAGCCGTTGTGGCACGCTGCAGCTGCAGCACGAACCTGCCGTTGCGGTTTCTGACGCATCACGATGATGGCATATGCGTCGCTGCGTGCTCTTGTCGCTTCAAGCGACTCAGGGTGGTGATGGGTCCAACCAGGACCTGCTGCTGCTGCTGTGGGCTGCTGCCACTGCTGCTGCTCACTGCTGCTGCAGCTGCTGCGTCTCTGCTGCGCAGCACGACGAGCACTGGCTCGCCTGCTCTGATACCATGAGAAGATTCCAGGAAGCTTCCTAGCCTTTCTGCTTGCTAGCCTGACAGCACGGGTCTGGCTGGTTGACACACAGGTCATGCAAGGGACAGCAAGGGTAGGGAGAGACACGTGCACTTGTATCTCAAGCTTCAACTGAAGTAAATGCAGAGAGGAATAACAAATGACAGGTCCACAGCATAAATAGCCGCCGTGGCTCACGGCGGGTGGCGCACACGGCGGTGCCTGTCAAACCTGAACCGGCCCAAAACAAATGTTTTGGCCATAACTCTGCGCACAAGCGTCCAAACAGAGCGCCGTCTCATCCTACGGATGCACGACACAAAGACAGACACAACGACTGGTCACACGCCTACGTCCGGGAACAGCCAGAGAGTGTAAGAAAACAAACATGTAAATCAGCCTGGCAGGGCTGTCCACCGAGAAAATCCTGAAGACCTCCAAACGTAGTCCGTGGGCTGTGGGAGCCCTCTGGTACACTGGGTAGGCTGCCAGGCTGCCTCCAGCGGGTGGAGCATCACCTCAGGGAACTCTGTCTCCAGCTGGGTCCGCCTCAAGGATCTGCACGAGCATGGACACGGCCGAGTGGTCACAACCAACTGTACAATTGTGTATGGCTAACAACATCACAACAAATAGGACTTCGCTTTTTGAATTTTGAAATTTCAAATGTCGAGGGCGAAGCCATACGTCGCGGCTCGCTTCGCACGTAGATTTGCACGTCGATTTCTTGTCCATTGCGAGCGTCCGAATGCACACTCATCCGCATTACCACATTGACTTAGTTGTAGTGCGGTACTGTTACTTGTTGAAAAAAAATCTTTCACATTCTCATTACCGCGTTACTGTACCGCGGTATGATACCGCGGTACAGAAGAGGGGTACCCTGCCAGGTCAATACCGATACCGTATCGGTACCACAAAAAATAATACCGTACCGCGGTATTACAATACTGCGGTACAAAAACACGGTATACTGCGGTACCGGTAATACCGGCATCAACCCTGTCATAGATGCTGGAGAAGTCTCGAGACACTCCGAAGACCCGTCGTGCCGTCACACTCTCCTCTACCACACGTCACCAACGTGGGTATACGGGTAATCCATCGGCATCAATCGGGACGAGTGGAGGCCACACAAACGTACAGAACTTGTGTTTGCTCCCCCAATCTTCCGTACCCTCCACATCTTCATGAGTCTGCACGATGGCGGGTGAGAGCCAAGAGGTCACAAGAAGCTTTGTTCGCAATGTCACAATGTATGTGCCAGGCGGGACACTATCGCCACGCAAACGATGTCGGTGCCATGAAAGCTTCCATGCACTACCAGAAGAGATGTCGCGCGCAGAAACTCGCCCAATTAAAACAGAACAGCACCGCTCTGGCAGCGTCATGTACCACACATGCAGTTCCGCATGAGAGTACAAATTCACCAACCGTGCACCCTCACCCAACAGTCATTAACCTTGGGCCAAGCTTAAATAGTTCACTTCCCCCCACCCCTGAATATCACAAAAGCTGAGGGTATCTGGGAGCACATTCATTTGTCCACTATGAACATGAGTAGGCCAGACACCCACGATGAACATGGTTGTGAAGAGCCCTTCAAGCGCCGCCAGTGCACAGTGTCGGATGCAACACACTGAAGGAGAGAAGTGCCCGTGGCACAAAACCAGGTCTGCCAACTAGGTCGCTGATTTGGATGCCACACTCGACGCACAGCACAATCAGCTCTGCCCAAAGGCACGTGCTCACTTTGCCACAGCAGAGATCTTTGATCCCTTGAGGTAGTCTTCACATGGGCAGGATAGGCCAAGTTGCCCACACACGGCCAAAGTTGCACACCCACTTGCAGCAGAGCCCTCTGCCTTGTCGAGGTTTGCCCTCTCCCCCCCCACACACCTCACCCCGCCTGGCGCGGCGCGGCGAGCTAGGCAGATGGCATTGCAACCGTTGCGATGGAGTCCACACCGAGGCGTGGGTGGAGACTGGCTGGGTTTGCAACACAAATGGTGAGCCTTCCTCTCAGCAACTATGGAAGATCGCGGGTGGCTGGCTCACACCGTCAGCTGAGACGGCACACCGTCAACTGAGACGGCACACCGTCAACTGAGACGGCACACCGTCAACTGAGACGGCACACTGTCAGCTGAGACGGCACACCGTCAACTGAGACGGCACACCGTCAACTGAGACGGCACACTGTCAGCTGAGACGGCACACCGTCAACTGAGACGGCACACCGTCAACTGAGACTGCACACCGTCAACTGAGACGGCACACTGTCAGCTGAGACGGCACACCGTCAGCTGAGACGGCACACCGTCAGCTGAGACGGCACACCGTCAGCTGAGACGGCACACCGTCAGCTGCCGCATGAACAACTCTGAGCAACGCCAGCAAGGAACAACAATTGCTGAAGTTACAACAATCGCCCCCGTCCTCCGGCAACAATTTGACAAGGTGCCACCGTCACGACCGCTGCCACCCTCATCATCCTCTTCCTCCACCTCTTGCTCCCTCCTCCTCCTCCTCCTCCTCCTCTTCCTCTCCAGCTCCATCTTCCCCCCTCAAGACAGGCTGGCAGAGTGCGAGGACATGGCAAGGCCGCTGGGCACGACGGCAAAGCCAGACATGCTGCCAGCGGTCGTGACGGTGGCACCGCCATTGCTGCTGCTGCTGCCCCCACTGCCGACAGGCCCAGTGCAGCCGCTGTCGTCATGCAGCATGAGGTAGTGTGCAGCTGCCTCTGCATCCGCATCCGCGTCTCCCTCTGCCATTGCTTCTGCTTCCGCATCTGCGTCTGCATCTGCGTCTGCGTTCACATCAGCCTCTGTGCGTTTGGCGAAGCGGCCCTGTTGGACAACACGAAAATGAGAGTGGGACAACACAAAATGAGAGTGAGGCAGGACGTGCCATGGACAACAAGAGTGAACGTGCTGCGACAGAAAGGGTCATTTTCTGTCGATGGTGGCTGCCGATGGCCCCAGCATGTCCAAGGCAATGCACAGATCCCACCC
>SZWC01017614.1:1441-13626 GCA_023375785.1 Penium margaritaceum | reverse complement strand
CGGAGGGGGTGTGAGGAGGGAAGGAAATCTACGCAATGACGCTGATGGAGCAGCACGGATGACGTCGCCGGCACTATCCATGGTGGGTTAGTGATGACAGTGACAGTGATAGAGCGTCAGTGTGGCGGTTGGAGTCGGATACGGCAGTCACACATCCGCTGCGTCTGCCCGCCCGCGGATGGCACAAGGGGGCCGTGGGCAGAAGACGCTCGGAGGCTGATGCGTCAGCGTCAGCTGCCTGCCAGAATATAAAAAACACATTTTTCTGTCGAAGGCGGAGAAGCATGTGCGTGCGATGGTCACTGTTGCGATGATGACCATGCGCACGCGCCAACCAACCAAACACATTATCATCACAATTGACCAAACCCCAACGATTAAACCGTGTTATTATTTCTTCCGCTGTGGCGGTGGAAGTTTCGGCACCAGTCGCACCACCACTTGCATGGGCAACTCCCTAACCCTCTCGGCTTCTCGCCCGCCTGCCTCCCCCAGGGGCTCCTTTCCCCTTTTCCTACCCTCCTCCCTCTCCACCTCCCCACCCTTGTCCCTCCATCTCCAGGCCCGCTGGCGACGTAGAATCTCAGTGACCGCACGCTGCCACGGAAAGTCGAGTAAAAATCGGAACCCCTCCGCATGCTCTCGAGGAGGGAGCGCTGATGCCGTCGACATCAACGCTCCCTGTGCCGTACATCGAACAGCGAGGCAGCCAGTTCTAGTTGGACAATTTCCCCACGCTGGTGATCACTTGAGAACTCTCAACTCTGAAATAGTCATGGACCGACGTCTCTCCTCAACTGCCTATCGTATGGATCCCTTCCAAGCTGCCAAGAACAAAACCAACATGATAGACGAAACATAGAGGTAAATGGCAAAGGAAGGGGGGCCCCTGAGCATTTTCTTCGGTACGGATCAACTTCTTCAGGAAGTGTGAAAACTATAATCCTGTGAAATAAATAATATTCAAATAGAACTAACCTTTGTTCACATCTAAAAGACAAATGTGAAGGCAAAAAATGAAAAATCTAACCAAGAAACTCTACTTAAGTTTTGGCAGCTTTTGTCACGAATGTAGCAAAAAACCAATCCTTAAAATTTTTCACAGAACAAAATATATCTTCAAGATATTTCAAATACATTTGAGACTTTTTCCCACAAAAGAAAACAAACTTCAAAGGGGACAATAGCAAAAACTCCCAACAATGTCAAATTGTAAAGATAAAGCCACCAATGCAAGAAAAAATACACTTACATGTAAATGAAATGAAATAAAAACAAATCAGGGAAAAATTTGGTTCCATATTCATTTTTTATACAATCAATTTCACAATGGAAGCTTGCACTATAGAAAATCACTCTTTCAATAAACATCTTCATGTGGGTTATCATAATTCTCTAATCTCTTGTCTAGCACATCAGGTTCTTCCCACATCAATAGAGAATCAACTAAATAGAAAATCTTAGATATCTTCTCAACCACAAGAAAATGATGAATCAGCCGAAAAATCATGCTACCAGAGGTGGCAAAAGGAAAAGGAACAAAGTGCCTTCATCTCAACCATTACTAACTAACACTCGCGGTGCCACATGGATTGAGCAGAGTTCCCTCACATGTGGGAAGTTAAAATTAATGGCTTGAGGGTTGAAAAATATGAAGCACTGTAATTTTTGCCAATCCACTCTGGAATCCGTCAAACCTACTACATTGGTGTCAGACGAGCGAGGCTCAATCCTGACATGTACATGCTAAGGGTAGGTCAAATCTAGCAGAAAGAAGTGTAGCATAGCCCTCGCCACGACCATCAAGCGAAGGTCCCTAACCTCTTGAAATTGAGAGTTTTCTTTACGTCATGTTGTTTTGTATGATCCAAGGGTATGTTAATGTAGTGTATGAGCCATTTTTAAGACTAAAATAGTGTTTGAACATAGTTCTCGGGTTTGGGGTGCTAAAGAGTGATATCTTGACGTTTTGAGGTCCAAGAAATAATCTCGGGCATAATTTTATCTTAACTCTAGCCCATATTTGGTCCATATACCACATTTAATGTTATAGGAGTATCGCAAGGGAAGATCCATTGTATCACTCCTCCTCCCCTCTTGTTGGCCGCTAAGTTCCTGTTCCCACGTGGATGTGCCATGTGGAACAATAAGGTTTTAGGTTGAATACAACAAAAATGCCCTATGATGACCTTGTCCGTTTGTGGCATGATTCCTCTCGTCCAAAATGGCTGAAACGACCATCTGCCCTCCTCCTTACATGACTATTAGGAGGTGCCTATGTTTTGTTTCGACCAATAGTTACAAAACAACAACATTTGTTACATTGGCATCAAAACAAGAGCTTCCAAAAAATGGGTGTCGGATACATTTTACCGTCAAATCAGCACATCATTGAACATCTTCAGTCGTTTGCGTATGGTATAATGAGAGAAAACAAAATGTATGGACGAGTTCATTCAAATTCCACCCAAACCATAAAGAGGGTGAGAGTCCAAATGCCACCCGATTGACAACAAGGAAGAGCCCAGAGCAAAACACTAATGAGTAGAAAAACAACCCCCAATGCAAGCGACCTTGCATCAAATAATAAGACACGTCCATTCCAAAGCAAACACGTGCCAATCGATCCTCTCCCTCCCCCCTTGCCATGGGACAACAAACCAAGGGGGTGAAGACATTATCCCTATCCCGCACCCTTTTGTTGTGGACCGACATCCCAAGGGAAAGGAGAGATGTTCTCCCCCGCACATTTTGATGTGGGTCCTCAACCCAAGAGGGAGGAGAGGTGTTCTCCCTCTCGCCTCTCTCTTAAACGCGCCAATGAACGAAGGGGGGTTGATATGAGACATTCTCCATTTCCCCTCCCTTTTGATGTGGGAAGTCAGCCGAAGGGGGAGGAGAGGGGGCGTTCTCCCTCTCCTCCCTCTCTCATGCAGGCGAAAAACAACAAGAGAAGAGGGATTGGAGACTCTCCCCCCCTCCATTACGCAAATGGTGCCAAGGGGAGGAGAGGGATGGGGCAAAAAACAACAAGAGGAGAGGGATTGGAGACTCTCCCCCCCTCCTCATTGCATCAACTACATCATAGCTACTCGGAGAAGAGCACCCAGCTCCAGACCGCCACCTACGAGACGAGAGGGGAGGAGGAATCCTCTTTCCGCCTTTTGCATTAAGCAAAGGTGATGGCCCGCCACAAATATTTTGCCATTAATGACTTTTGGAAATTGGTCAACGTGCGCAAGTGGTGTACATGGTACATCTCGCCTCCTTGACTGAAGGGTAGGGAGTTTAAATGTCACAAAACCTCATACTTCTTATCTTCCAAGGCCCATGAAATGGAAACAAAAATACAGGTTGAACCAACTTATGACTGTGGCAAAGCGTGGCGAAGAGCTTTGTGGGAGCTCTACGAGTTTTAACTATTTCCCAAATAGAGTCTTCAAATGCTTTCTTGTTCGTGGAAAGGGGGGAAAACCAATCATTTTGCTAGCATACTGCTGGATAACGATTGGAAAATTCTAAGTATGAAGGGGGCACTTGACATTCCAAACGTTTGTTCATTTCTAATGAATCCTTAAGAAAAGAGGATATTTCTAAAAAAAATAAAAAACCGTTTGAAATGGTTTAAAATTTTACAGTCGAGTGTGAGTGTGTGGTCAAGTGGACCATGGGTTTTGGGGAAAAAATGTAAGAGCTCTAGTTTAGATCTTTGGAGGAAAAGCACTCTTAGCTATATTTTTGTTTTCTTCTTTAAAGCATGTGAGGGAGGGAAATTGATAGTTTTTAACATCCTAAACGGGAATTCTTCTGATAAAATTCAATGTAATAAATTCACAACTCATGATGCCTTATTGTTTATGCATTAACCTGAATTTGAGGTGTTTTTTATAGAAACCTCAAACGGTTGATCCTTCAAAGCTACATAATGGCTAACGAAAGTTATACATGTAGTAAACAAATGTTTTGTGTACAAAAGAGTGATACCGGTGTACACCGGAATGCACAACCACAATTGTGACATACATTAAGACTGATTCTCAATTCCAAATAAAATGATGAAGGCACTGTTCATGGTATGACCACTCAACAACTCATATACTTGACATAGCTATGCAATATCTGTGAACATGAATGAACAAGCGTCCATTTCACGATTGCACGGATGTCAAACACATCATGATTGCAAGTAAAATTCAGTCTACTACTTACAACATAAGTTTTTTTTAGCAATTGTTTTGCCAATTTCAAAAACATTAGTGAAAACGTGCAAGTTGCACTTCAATCATGGATGCCGCAAGCATCCATCATGCCACTACCGAACGCATTCCTCATGATGTACAGAGTTATGAACAATACAAATACAAATTGTGTCGACATGTAAGTGTCGATGACACAGAATATTTGAGAAGTCATCTGCAAATGGCTATCCACAACACAAGAATGTGAGTGCCGATTGCACTCTAAATACAAACACAATGCTAAAAATCCACATGTCATGGTCGATAGACATGTGCCGATTGCACCTACATTATGATATGCATGGAAAACACAATTCCAGCATTTAGGCCAAACAGAAAAATGCCATGATTTTAAAGGCATGGTCTTTGGCTGCTTCAATTCAATTGGAGAGATGAGTGTCAAATGCACCATTATCGTGAAAACTTAATGCATGATTGACAAAAGCTATAGATTGAACTTTTGTCATACGAACCGCATGCACCAGTGATGAGAGAAGTGAACGCACAACCGTGAATGATGGTTGGACTAAATATGTTATTATTCATTGTACAACACATGTTATTTCATGCCAATACTATGGACATGGGTGCTGATCGTACCCAGATCCATTTACAATAAAGAACACGCCAATGCTTTTTATAGTCGTGCCAACTTCAAGTAAACCAGCAAATCATAGAATACAATTAATGCATGGCATGATTCTACAATTACATGCGTCGAAAAATTTGATTGAAGCATCGGAACTATGTGAGTTGACGTTTGTGAGGTATCACAAGGAAGTCAAACATGGTCATATTGTTTAATTCTTCACAAAAACATTGATATGCATGTCTAGGAACAATCACAAATGACTTTGGTGATGACATCTATGCCCTCACAATGAAACAAGAACACAATAATCTCGATCATCACCGACAATGAAGAAATTTGATACTTGGAAACTTTGCCCTGCCGATTGTTGTTTTTAAAAGTACCTTTGAAAGAAATACAATCACAATTCCCAACGGATAAACAAAATGTGTTACTAGGACAATTTCCTCAAATGTGGACCATGCTAAAGGTGAACTTACTCCTCCATATCCATAGATGGAACATGGTAGAAAATCCTAATTTGTTGAGTACCTTTTCCAAAATATGCACGCCTCGCGTAACAAAAACTTGTCAGCGTGCATGGCCACGTGCCAAAAACAACCCAATTTTCAATGAATCATGGTACAAGACACATGTATTTGTACTTTAGCCACATGAAATTCGGTACATGGCATACGTCAAAAACAGAGACGACATGCCAAAAAACCATGTTTGCTCAATGTTCATGCGTCGCTGACAAAATCCGAAACTTTGACGCATGAATGATCATAAAGATTTGGTGATATTCTAACAATCATATGAATTAAGATCATTTTTGGGATGAAAATGGTAACACCACTTCACCAAAGAAGTTACCTGGTAAGCGCAATGTCTCTGTTACTAGATTAATACACACTTGTTTATTCACACGCCGAGTTCCATCCTGAAGGATGGGCCATACGCTACTTGTTCAAGGTGTGTACTCGATGGGTTAGTATCTTTCGAAGGCTCTTTTCATCATTATTCATACCGGATGCAATCATCATTCCATGATTGAAAGCGTTAATGACGATATCCTTGAATAAATACTCAATGGCAAAACCATTGACATAACATCACTCGGTGAGGAATAGATACAAATCGTGGTTCCCTAGCAGTTTTGACTATAAATAGGCACATGAGTTTCATGAAAACCATGTTCAAAATACAAAGATGGTTGTGAATGGGAGTTCTAAATGCACCCATGAGGGAAAAAGACTCATCTATTGGTCATGAACGATTTAAGACAACATAGTGCATTGCTGAAAAATTGTAAGGGTCACTCCCAACAAATGATGAGATCAACCAAATACCCAAAACAAACCAATTTTAAGGCGAAACCTTCACCTAGCTTCATGAATGAAACATGTCTTGGATATGGAATAAAGTACGTGATATTATGTCAATGACATGAGATCATTAAGAATTTTGTGAAAATCCATTTTAGGTAAAACAAACTACTCCTCTTTTGTAGTAATGGTGCTCCACAATACTTTGCGCTTTCCATAGATGTCTACGAACCAACTGAAACATATTTGGGATTGCTTCAAGGTCTACATTTTGTTTTCAAAGATTACGACCGTGGAAAACATGCATAAGCCAATAGCTTTATGCAAACAATGAGTCTACAACTACATGTTGTTGGTCCGACTCACCGGATACTGAGTGACAATCAATAATAAAAGCGAAAAAAATGTGCTCTACAAAAAAACTTAATGTGTAAGGATTCCTCAACATCGCCCTTCAAAAATGATGTTTTTAATTAGACTCGTATCATCACACGAAAAAAAATCATGGTATAGCATTTCTTATGCAATTTTAATGTGAAACAAAATTCCAAAATCTAATTTATTTGAAAAAAACGAAATCTCCAAGAGAAAGATCATAATGATTACATTTTAATCAAAGCGCAGTTCACTTACGTAGAAGGTCATGGTGAAACGACTTCACTCCCTTCGTTTTTGGGATTCTTCACATTTTTCATTGAAATATACAAGTATGAAACGTTTTTAGATATTGCTTATGTTACCAAGGATTGTATTTTTTTGTCACATGTCTTTAATTAATCTTTAGAAGGTGATACCCAATAAAAATGCCTCATGTTAAGAAGAGGAACTAAATTTTATATAGTAAAATTTCTAAATGTACACAAAAGAATACATAAATGCAGCCCATATTGTTGAAACCTAGAAAATAAAATCCATTAACACGTTCTTGGATGGAATGGTTAGAAACAAATTAGGAACAAGTTGCGTAAGGAACATCATATGCGATTTGCAAGTATTGGATCACATGACATTGAAACCCAAAAGGTGGTATTCCAACTTGCACTGTAATGATAGTGATCATGGTACACCCTTTTGGTGGAACTCTACAATGAACACATTGTTTGTGGATAGAAACCATCGTCATAAAGATGAATTATCTTAGCTAACCTAGTCTAAAAGTGATGTGCTTCAGGCACGAGTGTGTGACTCAGCTTACTCTACCCTTTTTTCATAGGTAAAAGGGGATAATGGTTGAGACCAAAATCATCTATGTTCGAGAATTTTATGTCCCATGACGAACTTTGAGAGAAATTGCGCATGCCACAAAACTAATGCCGCCTTTTTCTAAGATGACTACAATCTTTATGAGGAAAATCAGGTGTGCTCAACAACCAAGTCTTACAATCTTGGTTCCTTTCAACCCTATAAAAAATCTAGAATACGAGTTAAATGGGTTTTTTGGAGCTTCATTGAGTTCATCCAGCCAACCTATATGTGATAAAAGAGGACTAAAAGAATGAAGAGTGGTCATGAACATGCGGTTTCAAAGTAAGAGGACTCATGTTTGAACCTTGGATTGCACATATTCACAATGTTGCGAGGAGGTACCTCCTCCTCAACAACCCCTTAGAAGAAATCATATACTAACAACATAGGAAGTTTTGTGTGGTCATGAACAGTTTTCACAAGGATGTCTATTGAATTGGTGGCAAGCACGTTCCTTGGAAAGGCAGAGGAGGCAACCTTTAAGAGCTTGCTAAACACAAAGAATGTGTGAAAGTTTACCATATGTTTTGTCTTTCAAACCGGCAAAGCATTGTTAACAATGTATGTCTCAAAAGGCATCAACCATGCCATGGATACACACGTATCATGAGTCTACAGTCAAGACTCGCTAACATTTGTGAAGAATGTACAAGAATTATACGCATCACATCTTCGCAAGAACGAAGGCATCACACCATCAACATGGGATGTAATACAAAAAACCAGAGATGTGTGGTTAAACTTGCGAGAATGTCACATAACAATGTTGCAAAAGACCAGAGTTAAGAAATGAGATATTGTTTGAAATTTTTGTTCCATAGTTTGCATCATGAAGGATGCAATGATTGAACATTTGTGAGCAAAGACAACCAAGAAGGTCAAAAGGAAAGGGGGAAGAATGTAGCATATGAGTAGTTTTAGAGATAAAAAATGGTGATTCAATATGGCTTGTATGTGTTGGGTGCTTGTGACCAATATTTAGACCGTTGGAGGTTCAAACTAGAATCTCCCGGTATAGTCTATATTTACTCTAGCCTAGATTTCGTCCATGTAACATAATGAAGGTAATATTTATCTTGTGATGGAATATACATCGCATCACTCCTTCAATCTAATTGGACACTAGGGTCTTGTTCCCATGTGGATGTGTCATGTGTAAGGATAGTGTCTTATGTTCCATGTTTAGAAAAATGGCCTATGATGACATTGCCTATTTGCCATGACTTTGATCAACAAAAATAGTTGAGATGGCCATCTGCCCCTCCACCTTAGATGACTATTTTAAGGGCCTATGATTTGGATCCATTGTAAGTCGCAAAATAAACCAAGGCTGTTATAATTATTCTCATGGTTTGAGTCTTTGCATATCACCTATTAGACCAATCATGAGGAGAACATCATGTCTTTATGTTGTAGGACAAGGCCAACATGACGTGGATTAAGTGGGGGTTCCTGGCTCGTGGGTGGCTCAACAAGATATCTTAAGGGTCAAACAAACTTAATCACTGTGATCTTGGCCTAGTCAGCCAATGATTTTGTCCGATCCATTAAATTGGTGCCATAACACTAATGCATAAGTCTGCCATGTAGATGTAGCGGGTTGCTCACTCTTTTGGTGGGGGGAGTGAAGCGTGTCGCCGACACCTCATGGCTAGACTAGGGATCCTTGGCTTGTGGGGGGTTGAACAAGATGGCTTAAGGGCAAGAGAACCTCAAGCACTTTTGTTTTTGCCTAAAACACCAAGGGACAGATCGTGTTTTCTAGATTTTTAACTGAGTTTTCATCCACATCATACCACAATGTGATAAAATTCCATTCATTTTAAAAATGATAAATTTTGTCGAATTTCTTACATTTATTTTCTGTTTGTGGTGCATGAAATGATGATTGGTGGTTCTAAATAATGTATTATATTATTTGTTTAAATTTATTAGAAATTTTTATCCTTTGATGTATGCATTTATCTATGTTATGATGATGTGATCATGTTTAGGCATTAGTGTAGACAGTCACTAATGAAGCCAGCAAGATGAATGTACATGAGGAATTTTCATTCCTTGGAAGTTTTGCTCACGTTTAGTCTGTGGATGATGCAATGGATATCCATATTTGTTAAAAAAGAATAATTTTGAAGTAGAAATGTCTTTTACAAGCAAAATCGTATACATCATCCCCATTATGGCCTTCTTTCTTTCCACATTAGATTATCTAATGAACGTTTATGATTCATAACATAAGTTATTGTCTTTCAAAATTCAACTATTTTTTAAACATAATCATTTCTGTTTGATTGCTTCATATTAAGTGGAAACCAACTTAAATAAAGAATTGAGTGGATTCTTGTTCAATAAGGGGGATTTCTAAACTTTGTGACATTGAAACTAGAGGGAGCTTACATAGAATGTCTTTTCTTTGTTTAATATAAATTTGTGCAAATTGCACATGTTTGATCATAATGATTGCTTTTTCATCATGGAATTCTTTTTGGGGCATTGTTCCAATTGCAAAAGGGTTTATTTACTTGAAGTTTTATTGAAATAGTTGAGTTTTTAGGTTTTGAACTTAGTAAGTGGAATTTTGTTTTGAAAGGCAAATATACATATGTATCTTAGTTTGTGTTTATATTGTTTTAAGATATCAGTCAGAACTATCCCCCACATGTTTGGGTTAGATTGAATTTACCTTACTTAGACATAAGCAAAAGACATTATCCAAACGTCTTTCATTGAAAAAATAAAATCGTTACCTTCAAAAAACCATTTTGATGAGCATTATGACATGTCACCACTATCTTGACCAGGCCATGTCACGTATGTACATTTGTAAACATTGCATTTCAATTTTTTCTCTTCCATTTATTATTCTAATTAAACTTATACCACTTTCATGAAAGACTTCATTGTACAAGTAGGATAGTGTGAAAAAAATCTTGATTTGGAATGGAGATAAATGAACGTGTAAATGGACATCTTTTGCTTGCATTAGTGATCGTTACAAGCTACATGAAATTTGAGTGTAGGGGGCAATTAAGAGATGTTTTCAGGGGTACGGGGTGAGTAGGAGGTGGTCCTTAATTATTCGATGAAGGATCATTTATCCATGTCCCATCCCCCTTAGAATCATTGCCCTCATGCTCCATTCGTGCACATTTTGTTTTGTTGTTTTTTATTCGAGTCAAATAGGTGTTGTCGCAAGTCGACAAGTCACATTTTTGCCAGTCCCATTCTGTCTCTAAGGTTTACAAACTTGGGGCCCATAGTACTTTGCACTTGTTGCCGTAGATGCATTGGTGGACTTCCTTGGAATATTTCGTAGGCGACGGCGTTGTGGTTGCAAGCGAAATTCTCACTCATGTTGTCCGATCACTTTGCGAGAATAGCAGTTCGAATAGTGCTCTCGTAGAGGGACAAATCGAGAATGTGTAAGCGAAGGCAATTTCCATCCCGCGATTGGCTTTCCTAACAGGAACGATCTCGCGTTCCCAAGTGGTCCAAAAACATCCCGCGATCGCCAGGCACGACATTTTTAACCTTTAAAAACAAGCCGCATTGTATCTGACTTCCACTAAGCGACAATGTTTTGCGCTGGCAGCGATCTTGACTACAATCAAGGCAAGCGGTGCGTCGAATGAAAAAGCACCTCGCACATGCACTCAACAAACTGATTACGCGGACAAGTTGGCATCCCTGAAGCAAAAAAACGGAAAATGCGTAGCTTTGAAGGGGTTTGCGAAGAACCGATTCAAATCCATCTTCAACCCTACAATTGAGGCCAAATGTGTGGTGGGTTTACTTCATACGTTACGCTGCCACCCAAACATTCACGAGCACGCGAAAAATGTTGTTCACATTAGGAAAGAATGGCTCAAAAAAAAATGATTAAACGCAGCAGAAAGCACGCAGCACCGAAAAGCCACAAAAGGCAACCCGACAGTTCAGGTCCAGTTATATGCCTTCGAATGTGAGCACGTCAGGACCTGATAAGAAATGAATGAAGAAGCAAAAGAAGGCCAAAGAAAATATATGTGATTATTGATCAACAAATTTGGTGCAACCTGAGTAATATATCATTAATTTGTAAAGACAAATATTTCATGATCATACAAAAACATAACTTACAATATTCATACATGAATATTGATAAAAGAAGAACAATTTAGTGTAACTTAGAAGTAAAGATTCATAAACAAGTGTCAATTAACAAACATTTCAACATTCAAGGACAATTTGCGGAGTAAGGATATACATATCTACATAAATGTAATCAAATATATTGATATGGATGGAGATATTTGCAAAGATGAAGAGAAACAATATTTTTTTCAATATGATGTTGGAATGTATACAATGACATATATTTAGACATTTATTTAAAAATTGATAAATTTAAACATAGTACGACATAATGATAGGAACTTAGATATAGATATACATAATTATATATGTAAAGAAATAGATGTAGATATAGATAAAGATAAAGATATAAACATGGAAGTGATATAGATGTAGACGTAGATATATACATATACTTAGATAAAATTATAGATATAGATATAGATATAGATAAACATATAAATTTACATACAGATAAACATATAGATATAGATATAAATATAGATATATATATAAATATGGATATAGATATGGCTATAGTTATAGATATAGATATATATAGATATAAACATAGATATAGATATAGATATGGATATAGATATAGATATAGATATAGATATAGATATAGATATAGATATAGATATAGATATAGATATAGATATAGATATAGATATAGGTATAGATATAGAT
>SZWC01017613.1:45064-59936 GCA_023375785.1 Penium margaritaceum | reverse complement strand
ACACACACACACACACACACACACACACACACATGCACGCATGCACACACACACACACACACACACACACACACACACACACACACACACATGGGGGAGCCAATGGTTTTGTGCAGATTCATCATTGTCTCTATTGTGTGCATGTGTGTACATGTGTGTGCACATGCATGTGCATGTGCATGTGGTTGTGTGCATGCATGTGCATGTGCATGCGATTTTGTTGATGCCATGGTAGTTCAATGGATTCCGTGGCACTGGATAAAATTCTGGGCCATAACTCTCGAGTGCATGCTGCAGGCAATCACCGATGAGTATGAGCGCGGCAACTACGTCTACTTTGACTTCAACCTCCACCCCCCAGCTGCCCCTGCCGCTGCAGCTGCAAGTGTGGGTGCCACCGCAGCACATGTGCTGGAGTCCCAAGGCTGGTGCGTGCCTTTGCACGCGTTGCTTTTGCTGCTGCTGCAGCGCATATGTGTGAACGGCATTGCGTTGAATCACATCTCTCCTTGCGTTGCACTACATTTCACCACAGCAGACTAAAATTGTTGAACGGCAGGTGGGAATTTGGCTGTGGGCTGGCACTGTGGTTTGGTGAATAGCTATTGATGTTCCACAAACCACCCCTCACAACATGAGGGAGGGTGGGTGGAGCATCACAAGCCAGGCTCCTTTCACCTCCCCCAAGGTTACTTGTGGCATTTTCGTCCTTGTTTTCATGTCAGAATTCACTCCATTTTTTAAATCTTGTCAGCGTTCTTTAAGCTCTTGAACATCCGAGTATCGGCACCCACTGCCAACCCCTCCCAGTTTCTTTCCGCATGCGTGTTTTGAGTGTGTTTTCCAGCACGTGTTTTGTTATGCCATGTCGTGTCGTGCCGTGCTGTAATGCACCCTGCCGTACCATGCCACAATGTGCTGCACAGCGTCGCACCGAACCTTATTGTATTGTGTCGTGTCATGTTGTGTTGTCGGTAGTTGGGCTAGGACACGGCTCCATGAGTTAGTGTTGGGACCACATGCGCCGCACATGCCACTCAAGAGTGCCATTGCACCTAGCTGACTCGAGTGTGCAATGTTGTTGGCTTCATGCGGCACTTGAATCCATGAAGTTTCATGCAATGCCATGCAATGCGATTCAATGTCCATTGATGCAATGCAATTTCATGCAATGCAATGCAATGCAATGCAATGCAATGCAATGCAATGCAATGCAATGCAATGCAATGCACTGCACTGCACTGCACTGCACTGCAGGTGTCACCGCGTGAAGGACGACTTTGTGTTTGAGTACGAGCACTTGGAGGACGAGCTTCTAGACACGTGAAGCTACCTGAAGGCCCTTGCTAGCGCTGTGCGCTGTTCCATGCGTGTGTGCAAATGTGCTGACCTCTCGAGTGCATTTTTTTTGCGTCGTGTCTCTGGACGCTCACGAGTGAGCGCACCAATAGTGGGAGGACTGGCTGCATCACATGGCAACACAATCATCTCTCGCATGTCATCAAGACACCCACCAGACGTCACTCATGGACTCGTGCGCAACATAAGAACACCCAAACTCTAATCCAGAATCGAACATCTTTGGCTGTGCACAAAGAGACCTTGCGACTCACCTGTTTCAGTACAGTATGGTCACAACTCATGCCCATTTACTACAACTCTGTGCACGTTTGGCGTGCTTGTTGTTGGCTTTGCACATTGGTTGTGAGAGAGACTGAACTCAATGAAGTGCAAGTGATACCCTTAACGAGGAAGGAGGGTAAAAAAAAAAATGGACGAGTGCTGCCTGCATGGCATTCACACTCACTGGCTGCTTAAGCATGTCACCCACCAGTCTCGATGGCATCTGCTACAGTACAAACAAGAGTGTGTGTGGTGACAACATCCAACCCAACAGTGAGCTGATTGTGGCTTGGGGAATTTTTGTGAGAGGCAAGAACTTCATCAGTCACAATCATTCAAAGCAAGACAAGAACAGACAGCAATCTCGAGTGCCTCAAAATCATTATTGATGCAGTCATGATTGCTGATGTCACCATGGTTGTACCCATAGGTTGGATCTGCCGACCAACCTCCTCAACACTGTACACCTACCTAATGTGATAGACATTTTCTACATGCCATGCCGATGACACGCTTTCGACAGCAGAGATATCCTGAACCATGTTAGTGACTCAACCAGGTTAGTTTGGGTGCATTCAGCTTGCTACTGTCAATCATGTAGAAGGGAACAAATCCTCCGACTGGACTAGTGTGAACGTCTCCATGCCAGTGCTGCCAGAAAGTCCAACACAAACAAATCAGAAGGCGGCGAGTGTGTAGCCAGGTAGGAGGAGCTCGAGGAAGGGTCGCCTTTTACGGGAGGAACCAAGGAGGCAGGAAAGGAAAGGGGAAAAGGTCGTCAGAGTGGGGTCTAGGCAGGCAGGGAGGCGAGCAGCGATGGCTCTGCATATTCAGGGTTCAGCCAAAAGGGTGTGAGGTCCGTGTCCGTGTCCCACACGTCCAACCACATCGCAAGGGGCCGGCGAGGTTCCGCTCGCTGAATTACTCAGAGAGGAAAGGCTACATCTAGTGCGTTGTCACCGACGTCAACCACGACTCAAGCCGTCACGCCCCTCTTGCCAAGGTCAAGTCCCACCACCAGTTCCACTACACATAGCAGGAGCTGCTATGTGCACAGGCAAGTTCATCTTGTTGTGATTTGCGCGTACACAGTCTCACTGATCTGTAACATGACCGTTCGGCTGGTGTACATGCTCGGCAAACGACTGACTCGACGGATGTTGACGATAGTGGGCGTTGAGAAATGGAGTGGATGTCACGCCGTGGTGAGACACAAAGCTCTTGTCCCTTCTCATGGAACCCCCATGCAGTTGCACTGTGCGCCAGCTCCATCGGTAGCAGCCACCATCGCTCGTCTTGCTAGCAGTCATAGGAGGGTGTTCTGAGTAGAGTGTAGTCTGCCTAGGTTCAAAATCTAATTTGTGAGTTTTCTAGCTCATTGCGACTGTATGACTGTGTTTTTTTAATGCATTTTTCAGAGGGCTCAGTTTTAAGGGAAAACAAATGACACCCGGGTTTGGAGTCGTCGGTCGGCTGGTACGGCTCACCAAGAACACTTCACCTGCCAGAAAACAGTGGAATATCCTGGTTGACTGGTAGACGAAGTAACAAGCCACAGAGGGCCTATGTTAGTGTGGGAGGGATCTCTCGCCAAACCTCATTCTTGCTACCTCATTCATAACTCACTTTTGAATGTACTTTTGATGCTTAATTTCACTCACAAGTTTTCCCACTCACAGCTCAGCAGCCAGCGCTGCTCACACACCAAGTCTGGGTGCAACAGGTCATGCACTTGAGTCCAAATGCGTGAGGTGTCAGAAAGCAGTTTTTCCCCGACTAGCATAGCATCATTCTCAGCTCATTTATTGTGGCAAGCATGCCACCCTCACCATTGGCAACGTGCTTCCCATGTGAGTCATGCCTCAGTTGATAAGTTACTTGGAATCTTCCTCGCATTGCTGCCGACTGCTGACTTTGCAAAACAATCCTCGTTAGTAGATGCACTTGCATGCAAGGTAGGTGCAAGGACAAGGAGGGTATGGCTGGGGAAGACGTGCATAGTCTCAGAAGGTCATAGTCTCAAGTTGTAAGGAGAAATGGTTACTAACAGGAACATTGTGTAAATAGTTGCAGCGGGCATCAGTCACGCTGTGCGCCGTGGCAGGCAAGTTTGCCCAAAACCATTGTTTCGGCTCTAAGCCGGTCCACACACATCCAAAAGCAGCACTGTCAGATTGTGCAGATGTGGAATCTCGAGTCGGACGTTTAAACATGCCTGAGTCCGGCATCAATGCGTGGATGAGAAGATGCAAGGAAGCTTCCTAGCAACACTCCCGTTGACCAGGCGTCAGTGCCTGATCAGACGGTGACGACAGTCACAAGTCGTGCACGCAACGGCAAGAGTTTGGCTAGGGGACATAAGGCAAAGTGTCTGAATGCTTCAATAGCATTTACAGAGAGAGATGACAAATGACAGGTCCATGGCATAAATACCTGCCGCGGCGCACAGCGGGTGTCGCACGCGGCGGTCCAAGAGCTGTCCTAAAACCGGCCCAAAACCACTGTTTTGACCATAACTCTGCGCACACATGTCCGAATGCTACGCCGTCTGAACCTAGGCGTGCAAGATCACAAGATGGACGCTACGACTGGTCACATGCATGCATCCATCATCAAACGGCGGACACGCAATGCAAAAACATGCAAATTGGGCTCATGGCCAGTCCGCCGAAAAGACTCTTGCAAGCTGCAGAAAAAACAACAGAGAGTCCCGGCAGTCGGCCAGCTCCAAGCTGCAGAAAAAACAACAGAGAGTCCCGGCAGTCGGCCAGCTCCAAGCTGTCCGGGGCTCTGGAACGGTAGTCGGCCAGCTCCAAGCTGGTAGTCCGCCGCCATTCGTCGCACCGGTGTCACCAAGGCCCGCCTCAGGGATCTGCACGAGTATGGACACGGCTGAGTGGCCACAGTAGACTGTACAAGAACGTCACAAATCACAACACTCCCCCATGACCCGATGGTACGCATGTCCATACACGTGCAGCACTAGGACAAGTACAATAGTGAGTGTGAAACAGAAGGGACACGGACAAACATCCCACACTCAACCACCCTCAGGCATGGGGCGAAGCCCAACAGAACGAATGGCCACCAGGAAATTTCTGCGAGCTAGTGCCTTCGTCAAGAAATCTGCACGTTGCCTGTCAGTGCCAACCCACATGACGGAGATCACGTGTCGCTCCACCAGATCACGCACAAAGTGATGCTCAACCGCAAGGTGCTTCGTGCGAGCATGAAAGACACCGGAGTTCTCCGCAATGGCGAGAGCACTCTGGCTGTCGCAACGAAGCACAATGGCGGGTACTGACTAACCAACCTCATGGAACAGGCGCTGCAACCATACCGCCTCAGCAGCCCCTGCGCCCAAAGCAACGTACTCTGCATCCGACGAGCTACGTGCGATGCAGCCCTGCTTCCCGCTACGCCAAGAGAGAGCGGTACCACCGAGCAGGAACATGTAGCCAGTACGGCTGCGTCCATCTGGGCTCCAGGCCCAGTCGCTGTCAGTGTAGCCGTCAAGGAAAATCCAACACTGCCAACGAAAGCAGAGTCCGAGGTACGACGTGGAGACCACGTACCGCACCACTCGCACAGCTGCATGAAGGGCTCTGGCACGGGGAGCCTGCGAGAACTGAGCGAGGAGGTTGACAGCGAAAGCGATGTCAAGACGTGTGGTAGGGGTTAGGTACATCACTAATCCGATGAGACAGAGGTACAAGGTCACGTCCACTGTCTCCCCTAGCTGTGTGGGATCATCAACCTTCAGGGCATCCTACCCATTGGGTATAAGAGGTGTGGAAACGGTGGGTACTACACCAAGGAGATCACTGAAACGCTCCCCCACGACTCGTGCATATCGGGCCTGATGCAGCGACAATGTCCGACGCCTGCGATCTCGCACGATCTCCATACCAGGAAACACTGATGTAGGACCAAGGTCCTTCATCCTGTAGGTAGTCTGAAGGACAGCCTTGGCCTCATTCACGGCCTCCAGGGACGGAGACGCAATCAGAAGGTCATCGACATAGACCAGGATGGCGTGAACCGCTCGGGTGTCCATAGGATGAAGACAGAGGGATCTGTCTCGCTCTATACATATCCTGCACGAGTCAAAATGCCGGTGATCTCCCGGTTCCAGCACCACAGAGACTGCTTGAGGCCGTAGAAAGACTTGCGCAAGCGCCAGACCTTGTCACCATCCTCAAAGCGTGGTGGCTGAGCCATGTAAATCTCCTCATCCAGAGAGCCATGGAAGACCGCATTGTTCACGTCCATCTGGTGCAGTTCCCAGTCATGCTGAGCCACTACACCGAACGGAGCTCGAGGTGAGGTCATGCGGTCGACAGGGGCAAAAGTGTCAGTATAATTGACGCCCTCAATCTGAGAGTACCCCTTGACGACCAAGCGGGCCTTATAGCATTCCAATGAGCCATCCGGCTTCACTTTCTTGCGAAAGACCCACTTGACCTGAATAGCCTTCCTTCCAGGCGGAAGGTCGACAAGCTCGTAGACTCTATGCTCTTGGATAGCGCAAAGCTCATCCTCGTAGGCAGCGCACCAAGCGTCAGCATCGTGTGATGAGAGACCTTCCCTCAGGGTGCCCGGGTCGGGCGCCAAAGAGGGAGAGCTCTACGTGGCAAGGACACACGCCTCGGTGCTAGGCCTGACGACCATAAGATCAGCTGCTGCATCAAAAGTGCTATGGAGCTCGCAAGCGACGAGATCGTGCCCTACAGGGCATGCTGGATGTACCTCTGTGAGCTCAGTGCGGACACTCAGGCCTAGGGCCTCTGTGTCGGGGTCACCACTTGCGATGCTGCGAGAGGGGCGCCTAGGTGCGGAGCTCGACGCTCGCTGACCTCCGGAATCCAGTGGTCGAAGATGGCCACCGGGCTCACGGGAGTAACCTGATCTTGAGGGGCGCACCTCAGGCTCAGAGACAGGCACGACCACAGCTGATGAGGCAAGGCAGCCGGTGATGCCGTGCGAGGAGATGCGTGTGTGGGGGACACGGGGCTGGGTGTGACAGCAAGAGCAGGCAAGACTGGACCTGACACAGAGGTAGGAGTGCCAGCAGACGCAGGTACGGGAGTAGGCGAGACTGGACCAGACACAGAAACAGGAGTGCCAGCAGACGCAGGTACTAACGCAGAAGTAGGCGCGGGAACAAAAGCAGGGGCACCTGTGGGGCGTGAAACAAGCTGTACGGGCGAGGTCTCTGGACTGACGGCGATGATCGCCGGGTCATCAAGGGTTGGAGACCGAGAGGTGAAGGGGGCTCAAACGGACACATCACCCTGGTGAGAGGTGCTCGCTGGCGTAGAAGTCTCCCCCATCCACCGAGAACCCTCACAGGTAGGAACATGTGTGGCGGAGAGTGTCGTGATCGAAGTCAAGTCACGGTAGGTGAGAGACTCGAAAAAGAGCGCGTCGCGTGACTCAATGACGCGACGACGAGTAGGGTCCCAGAAGCGCCAAGCCTTCGACCACGGGGAAATGCCTACGAAGGCACACAAGCATCCCTGAGGTGAGACCTTGGACCCCTGATGGTCCTCGGTGTACCACACGGAGGCCACGGATCCCCAAAAACGAGCCAGACAAAGGTCAGCACGGTGTCCAAACCAGAGCTCATATGGTGTAATATGGTGCAAAAGCGCACCGTGCGGGAGGCGGCTCCAGACCCAAGTCATGTAGGCAAAACCCTCAAAGACAAAGGACTCAAGGAGACCGCACTAAGACCGCATATCGCAAACCGCATCCACCATGATGCGGTTCCATAGCTCGGAAACACCGTTCTGCTGAGGGGTAGCAGGAGCGGAGACCTGGTGAAAAATCCCGTGCTCAGCAAAGAATCCATCCATCTCGCCAAGGAACTCACCGCCGCAATCCGAGTAGAAAGTATGTAGCGTGTGACGTGACTGACACTCAGCCATCACTAGTAAGAGTCGAACCGCAAGGGTAGCGTCGCTCTTCTAACGCAAGCTGTAGACCTACCGCACCCGGGTAAAGTCATTAGTCAGAGTCAAAATATACCGGTCCCGATCAGAGAGGGACTCAACCGGAAGAGGACCGAGAAGGTCTGAGTGAACTAGCTCGAGAGGCCGAAGCGCTCGGGAACGAGAGTCAAGGTAGGTGCATCGGTGCATCTTCCCCTAAGCGCAAAAAAGACAGTCGGTCTTGGTTGGCTTCTTGAAAGTAGCCGCGTCAAGATCGAGAGCTGGCTGTGTCCGAATGAGCTTCGACACAGTATCGGAGCCCACGTGACACAGACGGCGATGAATCAACCGCTGGTGTTCCGGAGACAGAACACCAGTGACAAAGACCCGACCGGAGGAGGAAGGAGAGCAAGGGGAGGAGGTCCAAGAGACGCGATACATATCATCTACGACTGAGGCACGAAGGACAACGCAGCGAGTGTCAGTAGCAGTCACAGTCGCTGAGTCTGCGGTATGCTCCACAGAGAGACCCATCAGTGTGCAGGCACGCACAGAAAGCAAGCTGAGCTAAAGATCAGGCACAAACAACACGTCAGAAAGGTACAAGGGGCCAGACGGACTGTCGAAACATACAACCCCAACACCATGGATTGGCAAGGACTGACCAGAGCCTGTACGGACGGAACGGACAGACGTGACAGGACCGAGAACAACAAAATCACTACGACAAAACGTCATGTGATGAGTGGCACCAGAATCGATGATCCAAATGCCACCGGAGTCACGACTGGTGGACGTCACTGTACAATGGGCAATGGAACACTTGGCATCAGAGGGACGCTGAGCCGTCAGTGGGGAGGAACGACGCTGGGCACAAAGATGAGACTCATGAACCCAATCGGTGCAGTCAGGCCCATCATCATCACATGTTGACTGTGCTCCCCCACACGCGTTGTCACAAGCTATAAGAACGGACGGACAGACAGTCTCTGGACCACAAAACGATGACAACACACTCGCACCTCCATGAAAGCGGAGCGTCCGAAGGTGTCGGAGCTCAGTGATGGTGCGGTCGCATGGGTCCGGATCACTGCTACTCGCCGGTGAGGAAGCGGGAACAGCTATAGTCGTGGCCGCCACGCGTCCGGAGGATGGCGAGGATGACGTGCTGGACGTGGAACGGAGGGCGTGTGTAGCCTGGAGCCCACGAGTCATCTGCGCCCAGTCAAGCGGCTGCTGGCACTCGGTGTAGCGATGGGCGCCTCCACAGTTGTAGCAGTGAACAGAACGTCCACTGCTACCACTGGATGACGACTACAGTTGTGACTGCTGCTAACCTGATCCACGCTTCCCCTTCTTCTTCTTCCCCTGAGCTGCTGTTGCAACACCCTGTGTCTGAGTGGGTGTGGGTGGGGCCGAAGAGGAGGAAGATGACGAAGTGATGGAGGATGAAGAAGGAGACTACGGGAGGGAAGATGGTGGTGATGCGACGACTGCTGCAGCAAGAGAAGTCTCCTGATGGGCCACGGCTGCCTCGTGGGCTGAAGTCACCTGGAGGAAGAGCTAATGTGCCCAAGGGAGAAACTACAGAGTGGCTAAAAAGGGCTCGAGGACAGTGTCGCTGTACCGTCTGAAGATGTCAGTGTACTCAAGGCGAACTCCGAGCATCATCTTACGGAGCGCCCACAGCTGTGTGCCTCCTCAGGTCCCAAGGCGCGTGTAGATACGCATGGCGCGTCGCCAGTAATCGGTTGCAGGCTCTGTAGGCCCCTGACAGAGAGAGTGGAAGGCACGAATGTGTGCTGCACGAGTGGTATGCGTCTCTGCAGCCAGCAGGGATAAGGCCAGATCCCAACCTCCGCGTGGATCGGCGCCGGTGCCTGTGCTGGCCTCGCCAAGGAAGGGGCGGAAATCGACAATGGTCTCGCGTGGCATGGCATATAGGAGTCCCCGCATCACCCTGGCTGCTGTCAGCACCTATGCTGGGTCTGTAGGCTGATACAGGTTGTGGTAGTAGGGCCACACTCCCTCTGAAGTAGCCAAAAGCTGAAAGAGGATCTCCTAGCAGTCGAAGCCGTCCTCGCTGATGTACCGTGGAGCTGGTTTCTCAAAGTCCTTGGGTTGCCGCTCCGTGGGGAGAGCAACCGCAGGCCGAGGAGAACGAGGGACGGGGAAGACTCCTGGAAGGGGATAGTCACCGGGATAGCCAGGTGACGATCGTATCGGAGGAAACCGAGGAGATCTGGTGCAGCTGACGGAGGCGCTCCTGAAGAACTCGAATCTCATGATCCCGGGAGTTGCCTGTCATGCCTGGCATGAATGGATCATCATCTAGGAGGTCAGGAGGTGGTGGGTCAGGTCTAGCTCCTGTCACGGGTGCCTGGGCCGAGTGCTATGTAGAGACCGCGACGCGGACAGCTCCCTCGGAAACCTGCCGTGGGACCGTGGACTGGGCACGCAGAAGCTTAGTCAGCGTGCGGATGGCATCAGTCTGCTCCCGCTGTAGGTGACGCATCTCATCCTGATGGCACCGCAGGTCCTCAATGGCCTGCGAGCGCGGGCTCGGGACCCCAGCAGAAGAGGAGGAGGGATCAACTGTCCCCTTCCCCTTGTTGTCAGACGAGTTCATGTCGCCTCTCAGTATGGGTCGACGGGTCAGGTTTGTCGGATTGCAAAAGCGTCAGCGTTTCTCGAGGAATTGAGACGCTGGCAACTTTTGACTGTCCGGCCAAAAATTTGGCTATGGTGCTCACGTCAGCAGGTGGTTGCTGACGTCAGCACGACCTGATGACATCAGCAAGCAGAAATGCTGACATCAGCTCAACTCCCTTATTTTTCTCTCCTGAATCTGCGCGAGCGTGTAGCCGCTCTGCTGCAGCTGCGCGGATGCTGCGTAGAAGCTGCGCAGCAGCTTCCGCTCAGCTGCTGTTGCTGCAACTGTGCTGTCAGCTGCTGCAGTAGCTACGTGGCTGCGTGCGTAGCAGTGGCAGCAGCGGCTGCGCAATGCCGCTGCTGATGCTGCGCGCTGCGACTGCTGCTCGCTGCCGCCGCCGCGCGCTGCTTCTGCTGCCGCTGCTGCGCTGCTGTTGCTGCAGCTGCTGCTGCTCTGCTGCTGCCGCCGCGGCTGCCGCTGCTGCTGCTGCGCTGCTCTTCCCGCCGCTGTTGCTGCTCTGCTGCTTCCGCCACTGCTGCCGTTGCGCTGCTGTTTCCGCGGCCGCCGCTGCGGCTGCGGACGGCGGCTGCACTTGCTGCAGCCGCCACGCGCTGTTGTAGCTGCTGCTACGACGGTGCTGCTGCCGCTGCTACTACTGCTTCTGCTTTGCTGCTATGCTGCTGCTGGCATGGTGGCAACGCCGCTGCTACGGTCTCACGTGATGGGTGTGGGTTGCGTCGACGGCGACCGGCTGTCTTCGACAGCCCCCAGTGGATCTGCTACAGCGGTGACTCTCATTGCTGCTACTCTGCTGCGTCTCTGCTGCGCACCTTAGTGAGAACTGTCTCACTGCTCTGATATCATGAGAAGATGCAAGGAAGCTTCCTAGCAACACTCCCGTTGACCAGGCGTCAGTGCCTGATCAGACGGTGATGACAGTCACAAGTCGTGCACGCAACGGCAAGAGTTTGGCTAGGGGACACAAGGCAAAGTGTCTGAATGCTTCAATAGCATTGCAGAGAGAGATGAAAAATGACANTCTGCTACAGCGGTGACTCTCATTGCTGCTACTCTGCTGCGTCTCTGCTGCGCACCTTAGTGAGAACTGTCTCACTGCTCTGATATCATGAGAAGATGCAAGGAAGCTTCCTAGCAACACTCCCGTTGACCAGGCGTCAGTGCCTGATCAGACGGTGATGACAGTCACAAGTCGTGCACGCAACGGCAAGAGTTTGGCTAGGGGACACAAGGCAAAGTGTCTGAATGCTTCAATAGCATTGCAGAGAGAGATGAAAAATGACAAGTCCATGGCATAAATACCTACCGCGGCGCACAGCGGGTGTGGCACGCGGCGGTCCAAGAGCTGTCCTAAAACCGGCCCAAAACCGCTGTGTTGGCCATAACTCTGCGCACACATGTCAGAATGCTACGCCGTCTGAACCTAGGTGTGCAGGATCACAAGACGGACGCTACGACTGGTCACATGCATGCATCCATCATCAAACGGTGGACACGCAATGCAAAAACATGCAAATCGGGCTCATGGCTAGTCCGCCGAAAAGTCTCCTGCAAGTTGCAGAAAAAACAGCAGGGAGTCCCGGCAGTGTCAGGGGCTCTGGAACAGTAGTCGGCTAGCTCCAAGCTGATAGTCCGCCGCCAATCGTCGCACCGGTGTCACCAAGGCACGCCTCAGGGATGTGCACAATTATGGACACGGCCGAGTGGTCACAGTAGACTGTACAAGAACGTCACAAATCACAACAATGCAGACACAATGCAAAAACGTGCAAATCAGACCCATGACTAGTCCATGAAGAAAACCCTAGAGGTTGCAGACCAAGAACAGGTTGACCCAGCATCTCTCTGGCACGACATAGTAGGTTTCACTTAGGAGGAGACCACATGACGACGCCTTGGTGCTAGCTGGGTCCGCATCACAAGTGTGCACAGGCATGGCTACGGCCGAGTGGTCATTGTCAGCCAGGGCTGCAATACCGCGGTATTGAGTACCGCGGTACTCGAGTACCGCGGTACCACAGCACCACGGTACAAATACCGCGGTATCGTAGGTTTGTGGCAGCACATTACCGATACCGGTACTAGCACCGCGTTACCGACAGTATTGGTAAAGTACTGCGGTATTACACAAGCACCGCGGTACACGGTATACCAACGTGTGTAGCACACATTTTACCACGGTACTAAAATATGTACCACGGAACTGAACGCCCTAGTACTTTTATAACACCAAAAATGAATTCTAAGCTTACAAAAATGAGATTAGTAATAGATGTCATGAACTTGGAACCCAAGTTTATATACTCACAAAGAAAGGATACACCTTTACATGATATTCACTTGAGATATGGAGATGTTTAGGTGGAGTAAAAGTCAAGGGACACAAAATGAGGGAACGGGAGGAGGGTGAAGCTATGAAGAGATACTCTAGTTGAATGACTTAGTGTCTCTTATGTCCGCTTATCTTTGAGAGCTCAGTAAAAGGACATTCAAATTTTACTATACTTCTCAGCCTTGGAGTTTTGGACCTGTTTGTCCAAAAGCCCTGGTACCTTCTCAGTGTCTTGTTTTGGTTAAACGTCCATGTCCTTGGTCCGTCCCTATGACTTCGCTTTTTCGAATTTTGAAATTTCGAATGTAGAGGGCGAAGTCGTACGTTGCAGCTCGCTTCGCACGTAGATTCACATTCATTCACATTCATTTCCTGTCCATTGCAAGCATCCGAATGCACACTCATCCGCACTACCACATAAGCGCATTACCGTTACTTGTCAAAGTTTCTTCCTTTCACTTTCTCACTACCGCGTTACTGTACCGCGGTATGATACCGCGGTACAGAAGAGTGGTACCCTGCCAGGTCAGTACCGATACTGTACCGGTACCGGAAAAACAAATACCGTACCGCGGTACTGCAATACCACGGTACAAAAACACGGTATACCGCGGTACCGGTAATACCAGCATCAGCCCTGTTGTCAGCTGTACACATAGACGAGAACGACTTTCTCCAGGACGTGAGGGTACTATGGTATGCAACCTGGAGCAGCAGGTGGGCGACTCCGGGGGCCTTGTTCGGGCCTCTTGTGCCAATGCTATCATCGTCAACCACAACTTAGACAACGACACCACTTGTGTGAAGCTCCCCTCAGGCACCAAAAAGATCATCTCGTCGTGTCGCGGCATAGTTGCCAAGTGGCTAGCAGTAACCACAATGAGAAGCCCATGCTGAAGGCTAGAAACGCATACCACGAGTACAAGGTGAAGCGGAACACCTGGCCCGAGGTGCGTTGAGCATCCCCGCGGAGGGGGTGACCACCACCACATTGGTCACGCCGTGGTGTAGCTGGGCTCACCCTCTCGCAAGAAAGTTAAAGTTTCTTTGCTGCTCGTCGCACCGGTTGGCCATATGGACAGGCCACCACCATTACCAAGATGGAGAAGGCTAGCCTTGAGTGGCTTGTGGACCTTGACGTACAGTCTTTAGAGGTGTCAAACCTCGTTTCGATTACCATGCTCTTTGTCATGCCCACCTGCTCACACGCCTATGTGGAGCAAGAGACATTTCGAAGTGGTTGCTTAATGTTCAAACCAGCGGCATGCATTCTGCTGGAAGAAAGTGGCCTGGTAGCTCATGGCTTGTCCCGCGTATCTCACCCTGTATCTTCCTAGTCTTGGCAAATCGCGCTCACAACTCGGGACTTGAGCAAGCAATTCAGAACAAGCTCTGGCGCTGATTGCCACCCTCACTCATGCTTGCAGAGAATCACCCAGCCGTTATAGTCCACCCATAGCCTCGACCAGTGCAACCGAGTGGGAGTCTCCACAGAACAAGAATCAGGATTATCCTGACAGTTTCTTCTGAAGTGAATCCGAAAACAACAATATGCTCCAACTTGTCCGGAACAAGACTGAACAGAGACTGAAAACCTGCACACTTTACATACAACCCAGTTGCAAACAACCGGGCCGCGAGAAGCTTCGCCGCATGCACCTACAGTCCGAATGAAGTGGAGGGAGTAAGACTTGTGCATGGAGCTGAGTGAGAGACAAGGGAGGGCCATGAAAAGAGGCAGACGAGGCAGACCACTCCACAACGGGCAAATCTCCAATGGAGGTACAGAGAGACGCCAGACGGTCATGCAAGATAGACTGGCATAGTACTGGCGATGCGGTTTCGGCAGATGGGACAGTGTGTCAGTCTGGTGATGCACGTGCTGCAACAGGCAAGGTGGCGGCATGGCATGCACACGCTGCTGCGTTGCTCCTCCATGCACACTACACACGCCGTTGCAGCTTCCGCCTCTCCTCTTCCGCCGTTGCCTGACTGCTCCCCACCCTCATGCCTCACATCTTGCCGATGCTGCTGCTGCTGCTGCTGCTGCTGTGGCTGGGATTGCAAGCTGTGAGTGGCAGGTGCATGTGGCCACCGAGCTGTCCGCCAATGCCGCACACCTCTGCCACCAAACCTGTGGCTTGCACTGCCGCCAACACGTGACGCACTGCCACCACCAGCACCAGCACCAGAACCAGCACCAGCACCAGCACCAGCACCAGCACCAGCACCAGTGCCAGTGCCAGCACCAGAACCAACACCAGCACCAGCACCAGCACCAGCACCAACACCAGCACCAGCACCAGCACCAGC
>SZWC01017613.1:11445-32002 GCA_023375785.1 Penium margaritaceum | reverse complement strand
CGAGGGGAGACCTTGGACCCCTGCTGGTCCTCGGTGTACCATACGGAGGCCAGGGATCCCCAGACGCGTGCGAGACGAAGATCGGCACGGTGGCCAAACCAGAGCTCGTACGGTGTAACATGATCCGGAAGCGGACCATGCGGGAGGCGGTTCCAGACCCAAGTCATGTAGGCGAAGCCCTCGAATGCGAAGGACTCCGGGAGACCGCACTCAGACCGCATGGTGCGGACCGCATCCTCCATGGTGCGGATCCAGCGCTCAGATACACCGTTCTGCTGTGGGGTAGCAGGAGCAGAGACCTGGTGAAAAATGCCGTGCTCAGCAAAGAAAGAGTCCATCTCGCCGAGGAACTCGCCGCCGCGATCCGAGCGAAAGGTATGTAGCGTGTGGCGAGACTGACACTCAGCCATCACGAGCCAGAGCCGAACCGCAAGGGCGGCGTCGCTCTTCTGACGCAGACTGTAGACCCACCGCATCCGGGTGAAGTCATCAGTCAGCGTCAGAACATACCGGCCCCTCTCGGACAGCGACTCGACCGGGAGAGGACCGAGCAGGTCCGAGTGGACCAACTCGAGGGGCCGCAGCGCTCGGGAACGCGAATCAGGGTAAGTGCACCTGTGCATCTTACCCTGAGCGCAAAAAAGACAGTCGGTCTTGGGTGGCTTCTCGAAAGAAGCCACGTCAAGACCAAGAGCGGGCTGTGTCCGGATGAGCTTCGACACAGTGTCGGAGCCCACGTGACACAGACGTCGGTGAAGCAACCGCTGGTGTTCCGGGGATAGAACACCAGTGACAAAAACGCGACCAGAGGAGGAGGGAGAGCAAGGGGAGGAGGGCCGAGCAATGCGGTACAAATCATCTACGACTGAAGCACGCATGACAATGCTACGAGTGTCAGGAGCAGTCACTGTCGCTGAATCAGCGGTATGCTCAACGGAGAGACCTATCAGAGTGCAGGCACGCACAGACAGCAGACTGAGCTCAAGATCAGGCACAAACAGCACGTCAGAGAGATACAGGGGGCCAGACGGACCATCAAAGCATACAACCCCAACACCGTGAACCGGTAAGGACTGACCAGAACCTGTACGAACAGAACGGACAGTCGTGACAGGACCAAGTACCACAAAGTCACTACGACGACACGTCATGTGGTGGGTGGCACCGGAATCGATGATCCAAGTACCACCGGAGTCACGACTGGTGGACGTTACTGTACAACGAGCAATAGAACACTCGGCATCAGAGGGACGCTGAGCCGTCAGTGGGACGGAACGACGTACATCACGAAGGTGAGACTCATGAATCCAGTCAGTGCAATCAGGCCCATCATCATCACATGCGGACTGTGCTCCCCCACACGTGTCATCACGAGTCAGGAGGACGGACAAACAAGCAGTCTGTGACCCACTCGACAATGACAACACACTCGCACCTCCATGAAAGCGAAGCGCCAGAAGATGACGAAGCTCGGCGATGGTGCGGTCACGTGGGTCTGGATCACTGCTGCTCGCCGGTGAGGATGCAGGGACAGCTGCAGTCGTAGTCGCCGTACATCTAGAGGATTGTGCGGTCAACGTGCCGGACGCGGTGCGAGCAGCATGGGCAGCCTGAAGTCCGCGAGTGATGCGCTCCCAGTCGAGCGGTTTCTGGCACTCGGTATAGCAATGGGCACCTCCACAGTTGTAGCAGTGCACGGAACGGCCACTGCTACCGCTGGATGACGATTGCTGCTGACCCCATCCCCGCTTCCTATTCTTCTTCTTCCCTTGGGCAGCTGCTGCAACGCCCTTTGTCTGCGTGGGTGTAGACGGGGTCGAAGGGGAGGAGGAAGATGAGGTCGTGATGGAGGAAGGTGAGGGTGACTGTAGGAGGGAAGATGGTGGTGAGGCGAGGACTGCTGCAGCGAGGGAAGTCTCCTGATGTGCTACTGCTGCCTCGCGGGCCGACGTCACCTGGAGGAAAAGCTGATGGGCCCACGGGAGCAGCTGCAGGGTGGCTGAGAAAGGCTCGAGAGCAGCGTCGCTGTACCGTGTGAATATGTCGGTGTACTCCAGGCGAACTCCGAGCATGATCGTCCGAAGCGCCCACAGCTGTGTGCCCCCTGAGGTCCCCAGGCGCGTGTAGATACGCATGGCGCGTCGCCAGTACTCCGCTGCAGGCTCCACTGGTCCCTGACGGAGAGAATGGAAAGCGCGAATATATGACGCACGTGTGGTGTGTGTCTCTGCAGCCAGTAGGGACAACGCCAGATCCCAGCCTCCACGAGGATCAGCTCCGGTGCCTGTGCCAGCCTCGCCGAGGAAGGGACAGAAGTCAACGACAGTCTCGCGTGGCATGGCGTAGAGAAGCCCTCGCATGGCCCGGGCTGCTGTCAGCACCTGTGCTGGATCTGTAGACTGGTATGGGCTGTGGTAGTCAGGCCACACTCCCTCAGAAGTTGCCCACACCTGGAACAGGATCTCCCAGCAGTCAAATCCATCCTCGCTGATGTACCGTGGAGGTGGTGCCTCAAAGTCCTTTGGCTGCCGCTCCGTGGGGAGAGCAGCCGCAGGCTGAGAAGGGCGAGTGACGGGAAAAACTCCTGGAAGGGGGTGATCACTGGGGAAGTCAGGTGAAGATCGTATCAGGGACACGGGTGGAGGTCGGATACCCGTCTGCAGCTGACGGAGGCGCTCCTGTAGAAGACGAATCTCCCCCTCCTGGGAGTCATCCTCAAAGCCTGGCATGAATGGCTCGTCATCAAGGAGATCCGCAGGTGGTGGGGAGACCACACTAGGAGGTGAAGCAGGCGGGGCACCTGTCACGGGCACCTGAGCCGAGTGCTGGGTGGAGGCCGCAACGCCGGCAGCTCCCTCAGAAATCCGCGAAGGAGCCGTGGACTGAGCGCAGAGGATCTCAGTCAGTGTGCGGATAGCGTCAGTCTGCTCTCGCTGCAGACGACGCATTTCCTCCTGCTGGCTGCGCAGGTCCTCAATGGCCTGCGAGCAAGGGCTCAATACCCTTGAAGAAGAGGAGGAGGGATCACCTGGTCCCTTGTCCTTGTCGTCGGGCGAACTCATGTCGCCGCTCACTATGGGACGACAGGTCAAGTTTGCCGGATTTCAAAAACCGTCTGCGTTTCTCAGGGAGTTGAAACGCTGGCAACTTTTGACTTTTCGGTTGAAAATTTGGCTAAGTGTAATGCTGACGTCAGCAAGTGGTTGCTGACGTCAGCACGACCTGATGACATCAGCAACCAACAATGCTGACGTCAGCTCGTCCCCTCCTTTTTTTTCTTTTTTCTTGTCACGGTTCTGCTGCTGCGCAGTGGCACGCGGCAGCTCCGCGGAAGCTGCGCAGCAGCTTCTGCCCAGCTGCTGCTGCAGCTGTGCTGTTAGCTGCAGCAGCAGCTGCGTAGCTGCGTGTGCAGCGGTGGCAGCGGCGGCTGCGCTGCTGCTGCTGCGCGCGGCGGCTGCTGCTACGCGCGGCGCTGCTGCTGCGCGCTGCAGCTGCTGCTGGTTGCCGCCGCCGCGCGCTGCTGCTGGCTGCCGCCGCCGCGTGCTGCTGCTGCTGCCACTGCTGCGCTGCTGCTGCCGCCGCGAATGTCGCTGCTGCTGCTGTGCCGCTGCCGCTGCTGCGCTGCTGCTGCCGACGCCGCTGCTGCGCTGCTACTGCCGCCGCTGCTGCCACGTTGATGTGGCGGCCGCTGCTGCTACGCTGTTGCTGCGCGGCTGCCGCCGCCGCCTCTGCTGCTGCTGCTCTGCTGCTGCGGCTGTGGGGGGAAGTGGTGGCTGCACGCACCGCAGCCGCCGCACACCTCTGCGTGGTGGTACGCGCTGCTGCTGCTGCCTCAGCAGCTGCGATCTCACGTGGTGGGTGGAGTGCGCGGACGGCGAACGGCCGTCTCCAACGGGTCCCAGAAGATCTGCTGTAGCGGTGACTCTCACTGCTGCTGCTCTGCTGCGTCTCTGCTGCGCAGATCAGTGAGAACTGTCTCACTGCTTTGATACCATGAGGAAGTGCGTAGAAGCTTCCTAGCAACACAGCCGCTGACCGGGCGTCAGTGCCTAGTCAGACGGTGACGACAGTCACAGGTCGTACACACAACGGCAATAGTTTGGCTAGGAGACACAAGTCAAAGTGTCAAAATGCTTCAATATAGCATATGCAGAGAGGAATGACAACTGACAGGTCCAGGGTATAAATACCTGCCGCGGCGCACGGCGGGTGTCGCACGCGGCAGTCCAAGAGCTGTCCTAAAACCGGCCCAAAACCACTGTTTTGGCCGTAACTCTGCGCACACATGTCTGAATCCTACGCCGTTTGAACCTAGACGTGCAGAATCAAAAGACGCACGCAACGACTGGTCACATGCATGCATCCATTGACTGACAGCGAGTATATAATGCAAAAACATGCAAATGGGCCTCATGCCCAGTCCGCCGAAAGGCGCCTGCAAGACGTAGAAGGCACAGCAAGGAGTCTCGGTGACATCTGGGGCTCTGGAACAGTGGTCGGTCAGCTCCAGACGGGTTGTCCGTCACCTGTCGTCGCGCCGGTGTCACCAGGGCCGCCTGCCTCAGGGATCTGCACGAGTATGGACACGGCCGAGTGGTCACAGTAAACTGTACAGGAACGGCACAAAGCACAATAGGGTGCATGGTACATATTTAATCTTCTGTTTTGTCGCCAACATTCCCTCATTCTGGCCGCATGGCGGCTTCAACGTCCCTCGGTTTGCCGAGCGTAGACCGGCAAACCGCGTACGCCACACGAAGCGTACGCAGGTAACTGTCGCCTAGACCTCAGTACCTGGATCCGCTGACAGCCAACCCAACTGTCAACTTTGCTCATCCCATCCATGTCCGGTCGTTCGCTGAGTGGGATGAAAACATGAGAAATTTTGACGAGTGGGAGATGCAGCAAGAAGCTGCAATGTAGGCATCCATGACCACCGGATCACCCGACCAGGGACCCGTCACATACAAAGGTGGAAAAGGAGTACGGGTCCGTCCGGAACGGTACTACCCGTCCAATGGTATGTCCAGCATCCATCATGGTAACCCTGTTGTGCTTTGTGCCGTTCCTGTACAGTTTACTGTGACCACTCGGCCGTGTCCATACTCATGGAGATCCCTGAGGCAGGCGGCCCTCGTGACACCGGCGCGACGACAGGCGGCGGACTACCCGCTTGGAGCTGACCCACCACTGTTCCAGAGCCCTCGATGCCACCGGGACTCTTTGTTGTGTCTTCTACGTCTTGCAGGCGTCTTTCGGCAGACTGGCCATGAGGCCCATTTGCATGTTTTTGCATTGTATGCTCACTGTCAGTCGATGGATGTATGCATGTGACCAGTCGTAGCGTCTGTCTTCTGATTCTGCACGTCTAGGTTCAGACGGCGTAGGATTCTGACATGTGTGCACAGAGTTACGGCCAAAACAGTGGTTTTGGGCCGGTTTTAGGACAGCTCTTGGACTGCCGCGTGCGACACCCGCCGTGCGTCGCGGTAGGTATTTATGCCTTGGACCTGTCATTTGTCATTTCTCTCTGCATATGCTATATTGAAGCATTCTGACACTGTGTCTTGTGTCTCCTAGCCAAACCCTTGCCGTTGTGTGTACGACCTGTGACTGTCGTCACCATCTGACCAGGCACTGANCCACCACTGTTCCAGAGCCCTCGATGCCACCGGGACTCTTTGTTGTGTCTTCTACGTCTTGCAGGCGTCTTTCGGCAGACTGGCCATGAGGCCCATTTGCATGTTTTTGCATTGTATGCTCACTGTCAGTCGATGGATGTATGCATGTGACCAGTCGTAGCGTCTGTCTTCTGATTCTGCACGTCTAGGTTCAGACGGCGTAGGATTCTGACATGTGTGCACAGAGTTACGGCCAAAACAGTGGTTTTGGGCCGGTTTTAGGACAGCTCTTGGACTGCCGCGTGCGACACCCGCCGTGCGTCGCGGTAGGTATTTATGCCTTGGACCTGTCATTTGTCATTTCTCTCTGCATATGCTATATTGAAGCATTCTGACACTGTGTCTTGTGTCTCCTAGCCAAACCCTTTCCATTGTGTGTACGACCTGTGACTGTCGTCACCATCTGACCAGGCACTGATGCCCGGTTAGCGGCTCTGTTGCTAGGAAGCTTCTACGCACTTTCTCATGGTATCAGAGCAGTGAGACAGTTCTCACTGAGCTGCGCAGCAGAGACGCAGGAGAGCAGCAGCAGCGAGAGTCACCGCTGAAGCAGAACTTCTGGGATCCGTTGGAGACGGCCGGTCGCAGTCAACGTACTCCACCCACCACGTGAGATCGCGGCTGCAGAGGCAGCAGCAGCGGCGTGTACCGCCATGCAGAAGTGTGTGGCAGCTGCGGTGTGTGCAGCCGCCCTCCCACAGCTGCAGCAGCGGAGCAGCAGCAGCACAGGCGACGGCAGCAGCACCGCAGCAGCAGCGGCCGCAGCAGCAGCGGCCGCAGCAGCAGCGTGGCAGCAGCGGCGGCAGCAGCAGCGCAGCAGCAGCGGCGGCAGCAGCAGCACAGCAGCGGCAGCGGCAGCGGCGGCAGCGGCACAGCAGCAGAAGCGGCAGTCGCGGCGGCAGCAGCAGCGCAGCAGTGGTAGCAGCAGCAGCGCGCGGCGGCGGCAGCCAGCAACAGCTACAGTGCGCAGCAGCAGCCGCAGCGCGCAGCAGCAGCAGCAGTCGCGCAGCCGCTGCTGCCACCGCTGCACACGCAGCTACGCAGCTGCTGCTGCAGCTGACAGCACAGCTGCAGCAGCAGCTGGGCAGAAGCTGCTGCGCAGCTTCCGCGGAGCTGCCTCGCGCCACCGCGAAGCGGCTCCACACACGCGCAGAACCAACAAGAAACAAAAAAAAGGAGGGGACGAGCTGACGTCAGCATTGTCGATTGCTGACGTCATCAGGTCATGCTGACGTCAGCAACCACTTGCTGACGTCAGCATTACACAGCCAAATTTTCACCCGGAAAGTCAAAGATTGCCAGCGTTTTAACTCCTCTAGAAATGCAGACGGTTTTGAAATCCGGCAAACTTGACCTGTCGTCCCATAGTGAGCGGCGACATGAGTTCGCTCGACGACAAGGACAAGGGACCAGGTGATCCCTCCTCCTCTTCTTCAGGGGTATTGAGCCCTAGCTCGCAGGCCATTGCGGACGTGCGCACCCAGCAGGAGGAGATGCGTCGTCTGCAGCGAGAGCAGACTGACGCGATCCGCACACTGACTGAGCTACTGCATGCTCAGTCCACGGCTCCTTCGCGGATTTCTGAGGGAGCTGCCGGCGTTGCGGCCTTCACCCAGCACTCGGCCCAGGTGCCCGTGACAGGTGCTCCGCCTGGTTCACCTCCTGGTGTGGTTTCTCCACCACCTGCGGACCTCCTTGATGACGAGCCATTCATGCCAGGCTTCGAGGATGACTCCCAGGAGCGGGAGATTCGTCTTCTACAGGAGCACCTCCTTAAGCTGCAGACAGGTATCCGACCTCCACCCGTGTCCCCGATACGATCGTCACCTGACTTCCCCGGTGGTCACCCCCTTCCAGGAGCTTTCCGCGTCTCTCACCCTCCTCAGCCTGCGGTTGCTCTCCCCACGGAGCGGCAGCCAAAGGACTTTGATGCACCACCTCCACGGTACATCAGCGAGGATGGATTTGACTGCTGGGAGATCCTGCTTCAGGTGTGGGCCACCTCAGAGGGAGTGTGGCCTTACTACCACAACCCATACCAGTCTACAGATCCAGCACAGGTGCTGACAGCAGTCCGGGCCATGCGAGGACTTCTCTATGCCATGCCACGCGAGACTGTCGTCGACTTCCGCCCCTTCCTTGGCGAGGTTGGCACAGGCACCGGAGCTGATCCTCGTGGAGGTTGGGGTCTGGCGTTGTCCCTACTGGCCGCAGAGACGCACGCCATACGTGCGTCACACATTCGTGCTTTCCACTCACTCCGTCAGGGACTAGCGGAGCGTGCGGCGGATTACTGGCGACGCGCCATGCGTGTTTACACGCGTCTTGGGACCTCAGGGACACACAGCTGTGGGCACTTCGAACGATCATGCTCGGAGTTCGCCTGGAGTACACCGACATCTTCACACGGTACAGCAACGCTGCCCTCGAGCCTTTCTCAGCCACCCTGCAGCTGCTCCCTTGGGCGCATGAGATTTTCCTCCAGGTGACGTCGGCCCGCGAGGCAGTAGTAGCACATCAGGAGACTTCCCTCACTGTAGCAGTCCTCGCCTCACCACCATCTTCCCTCCTGCAGTCACCCTCATCCACCTCCATCACGACCTCATCTTCCTCCTCCTCTTCGACCCCGTCTACACCCACGTAGACGCAGGGTGTTGCAGCAGCTGCCCAGGGGAAGAAGAAGAATAGGAAGCGCGGATCGGGTCAGCAGCAGCCGTCATCTAGTGGTAGCAGTTGTCGTTCTGTGCACTGCTACAACTGTGGAGGTGCCCATCGCTACACCGAGTGCCAACAGCCGCTTGACTGGGAGCGCATCACTCATGGACTTCAGGCTGCCCATGCTGCTCGCACCGCGTCCGGCACGTCGCCCGCACACTCCTCTGGACGTACGGGGACCTTGACTGCAGCTGTTCCTGCGTCCTCACCAGCAAGCAGCAGTGATCCAGACCCACGTGATCGCACCATCGCCGAGCTTTGTCATCTTCTGGCGCTTCGCTTTCAGGGAGGTACAAGTGTTTCGTCATCGTCGAGTGGGTCACAGACTGCTTGTTTGTCCGTCCCCGTGACTCGTGATGACACGTGTGGGGGAGCACAGTCCGCATGTGATGATGTTGGGCCTGACTGCACTGACTGGATTCATGAGTCTCACCTTCGTCATGTACGTCGTTCCTTCCCACTGACAGCTCAGCGTCCCTCTGATGCCGAGTGTTCCATTGCTCGTTGTACAGTGACGTCCACTAGTCGTGACTCCGGTGGCACTTGGGTCATCGATTGTGGTGCCACCCACCACATGACGTGTCGTCGTAGTGACTTTGTGGTACTTGGTCCTGTCACGACTGTCCGTTCTGTTCGTACAGGCTCTGGTCAGTCCTTACCGGTCCACGGTGTTGGGGTTGTATGCTTTGATGGTCCGTTTGGCCCCCTGTATCTCTCTGACGTGCTGTTTGTGCCTGATCTTGAGCTCAGTCTGCTGTCTGTGCGTGCCTGCACTCTGATGGGTCTCTCCGATGAGCATACCGTTGATTCAGCGACTTTGACTGCTCTTGACACCCTTAGCATTGTCTTGCATGCTTCAGTCGTAGATGATTTGTACCGCAGTGCTCGGCCTTCCTCCCCTTGCTCTCCCCCTTCCTGTGGTCACATTTTTGTCACTAGTGTTCTATCCCTGGAACACCAGAGGTTGTTTCACCGACGTCTGTGTCACGTGGGCTCTGACACTGTGTCGAAGCTCATACGGACACAACCGGCTCTTCGCCTTGATGTGGCTTCTTTCGAGAAGCGACCCAAGACCGGCTGTCTTTTTTTCCCTCAGGGAAAGATGCACTGGTGCACTTATCCCGCTTCGTGTTCCCGAGCGCTGAGGCCCCTCGAGTTGGTCCACTCGGACCTGCTTGGTCCTCTGCCAGTCGAGTCCGTGTCCGAGAGGGGCCGGTATGTTCTGACGCTGACTCATGACTTCACCCGGATGCGGTGGGTCTACAGTCTACGTCAGAAGAGCGACGCCGCCCTTGCGGTTCGGCTCTGGCTCGTGATGGCTAAGCGTCAGTCTCGCCACACGCTACATACCTTTCGCTCGGATGGCGGCGGCGAGTTCCTCGGTGAGATGGACTCCTTCTTTGCTGAGCACGGCATTTTTCACCAGGTCTCCGCTCCTGCTACCCCACAGCAGAACGGTGTATCTGAGCGCTGGAACCGCACCATGGAGGATGTGGTCCGCGCCATGCGGTCTGAGTGCGATCTCTCGGAGTCCTTCGCCTTCGAGGACTTCGCCTACATGACTTGGGTCTGGAACCGCCTCCCGCATGGTCCGCTTCCGGACCATGTTACACCGTACGAGCTCTGGTTTGGCCATGGTGCTGATCTTCGTCTCGCTCGCGTCTGGGGTTCCCTGGCCTCCGTGTGGTACACCGAGGACCAGCAGGGGTCCAAGGTCTCCCCTCGGGGTCGCATGTGTGCCTTCATCGTCATCTCCCCGCGGTCAAAGGCCTGGCGCTTCTGGGACCTCACTCGCCGTCGTGTCATTGAGTCCCGTGACGCACTTTTTTTTGAGTCACTCACATACCGTGATCTGACTTCGATCACAACCCTCTCTACAGCTCATGTCTCTTCCTGTGAGGGTCCTCGGCGGATGGGGGAGACTTCTTCGCCAGCGACCATTCCTCGTCAGGCTGATGTGTCCGCTCGAGTCCCCTCTCGGTCTCCAGCACTTGATGATCCGGCTATCATTGCCGTTGGTCCAGAGATCCCGCCTGTTCAGCCTGTTTCACACCCCACAGGTACCGCTGCTCTCACGCCTCCTCCTGCATCACCACCTGTGTCTACTGGCACCCCTGCTCCGGCGTCTGACCCAGCCCAGCCCACTCCTGTCCCTACGTCGGCTGACACTCTTGTCTTAGTGTCCGGGCCAGCCTTGCCCGCTGTCACCCCCAGCTCTGTGTCCCCCATACACGCATCTCCTCGCACACCATCTCCGGCTGCCATGTCTCAGCCCTCACCAGCTCTGGTCGTACCTGTCCCTGTGGTCGTACCTGTTCCTGAGCCTGAGGTGCGCCCCTTGACCTCAGGTTACTCTCGTGAGCCCGGTGGTCGCCTTCAACCACTGGATTCCGGAGCTCAGCAAGCGTCGGGTCCCGGACCCAGGCGTTCCTCTCGGAGCATCGCGAGCGGTGATCCAGGCACAAAGGCCTTTGGCCTGGGTGTCCGTACTGAGCTTTCAGAGGTACACCTAGCGTGCCCCATAGGGCACGACCTGGTCACTCGCGAGTTCCATATCGCCTGTGACGTAGCAGCTGATCTCGTGGCCGTCACGCCTGATACTGCGGCGTGGGCACTTGCCACGCAGAGTTCCCCCTCTATCGCGCCTGACCCGGGCACATTGAGGGAGGCTCTCTCATCGCAGGATGCTGATGCCTGGCAAGCTGCTTGCGAGGATGAGCTACGCGCTATCCGAGAGCACAGAGTCTACGAGTTGGTCGATCTTCCCCCTGGGAGGTAGGCGATTCAGGTCAAGTGGGTCTTTTGCAAGAAAGTGAAGCCGGATGGCTCACTGGAACGCTACAAGGCCCGCTTGGTCGTGAAGGGGTTCTTTCAGATGGAGGGAGTTGATTACACTGAGACATTTGCCCCTGTCGGCCGCATGACCTCAGCTCGAGCTCTGTTCGGTTTAGTGGCTCAGCATGACTGGGAACTACACCAGATGGATGTGAATAACGCGTTCCTCCATGGCTCTCTGGATGAGGAGATCTACGTGGCTCAGCCACCAGGCTTTGAGGACGGTGACAAGTTCTGGCGCTTGCGCAAGTCCTTGTACGGCCTCAATCAGTCTCCACGGTGTTGGAACCGGGAGATCACTGGAACCTTGACTCACGCAGGATACGTACAGAGCTGTACGTATCGAGGCAGACCCCTCGCTCTTCATCCTACCGACACCCGAGCGGTTCACCGCCATCCTGGTCTATGTTGATGACCTTCTGATTGCGTCTCCGTCCCTGGATGCCGTGAAGGAGGCCAAGGCTATCCTGCAGACCGCCTACAGGATGAAGGACCTCGGTCCTGCATCGGTGTTTCTCGGTATGGAGATCGTGCGAGATCGCAGACATCGGACACTGTTGCTGCATCAGGCCCGATATGCACGAGTCGTGGGGGAGCGCTTTGGCGATCTCCTTGGTGCAGTGCCCACTGCTTCCACACCCCTCACACCTGATGGGCAGGATGCCTTGAAGGTGGATGACCCTACACAGCTGGGGGAGACAGTGGACGTGACCTTGTACCTCCGTCTTATCGGATCTCTAATGTACCTGGCCACTACCACGCGTCCCGACATCACGTTCGTCGTCAACCTCCTCGCTCAGTTCTCGCAAGCTCCACGTGCGAGAGCTCTTCACGCGGTTGTGCGAGTGGTACGGTACGTGGTCTCCACGCCGTATCTCGTACTCTGCTTTTGTCTGCAGTGTTTGGTGGTCCTTGACGGCTATACTGACAGCGACTGGGCTTGGAGCCCTGACGTGCGCAAACGCACCGGCTACGTGTTTCTGCTCAGTGGTACCGCTTTGTCCTGGCAAAGCGCGAAGCAGGGCTGCATCGCACGTTGCTCGTCGGAGGCAGAGTATGTGGCTTTGGGGGCAGGGGCTGCTGAGGCAGTTTGGCTGCAACGCTTGTTTCTTGAGCTTGGGCAGTCAGTACCCGCCATTGTGCTGCGTTGCGACAACCAGAGTGCTCTCGCCATTGCGGAGAACTCTGGTGTTTTTCATGCTCGCACAGAGCACATTGCGGTTGAGCATCACTTCGTTTGTGATCTGGTGGAGCGACACGTGATCTCCATCATGTGGGTTGGTACTGACTTGCAGCGTGCTGATTTCTTGACGAAGGCACTTGCCCGCGGAAAGTTCCTGGTGGCCATCCGTTCTGTTGGGCTTCGCCTCGTGCGTGACAGTGGTTGAGTGTGGGATGTACGTTTGCGTCTCATTTGTCTGTGTCACCCATTATGTGGTTGTACCAGTGCTGCACGCGTATGGACATGCGTACCATCGGGTCATGGGGGAGTTTTGTGCTTTGTGCCGTTCCTGTACAGTTTACTGTGACCACTCGGCCGTGTCCATACTCGTGCAGATCCCTGAGGCAGGCGGCCCTGGTGACACCGGCGCGACGACAGGCGGCGGACTACCCGCTTGAAGCTGACCGACCACTGTTCCAGAGCCCCAGATGCCACCGGGACTCTTTGCTGTGTCTTCTACGTCTTGCAGGCGTCTTTCAGCGGACTGGCCATGAGGCCCATTCGCATGTTTTTGCATTGTATGCTCACTGTCAGTCGATGGATGCATGCATGTGACCAGTCGTAGCGTCCGTCTTCTGATTCTGCACGTCTAGGTTCAGACGGCATAGGATTCTGACATGTGTGCGCAGAGTTACGGCCAAAACAGTGGTTTTGGGCCGGTTTTAGGACAGCTCTTGGACTGCCGCGTGCGACACCCGCCGTGCGCCGCGGCAGGTATTTATGCCTTGGACCTGTCATTTGTCATTTCTCTCTGCATATGCTATATTGAAGCATTCTGACACTGTGTCTTGTGTCTCCTAGCCAAACCCTTGCCGTTGTGTGTACGACCTGTGACTGTTGTCACCATCTGACCAGGCACTGACGCCCGGTCAGCGGCTCTGTTGCTAGGAAGCTTGTACGCACTTTCTCAAACCTGCCATAGCCCGCCCTCTGTCTTGTTTACAGTGTTTGCTAGGAGAACGTCCCATGACACTTAGTCGGAAGTCGGGCAAAGAACACCACGCACCCCGCAAGCAGAAAGAGCCGTCGCAGAATCGTAAGCGCTCATCGTCAAAGTGTGCCAAACTCTCCCGGTTTCTTTGTACACTTGGCCTCAACGTTTTTTGGCACTAGCGTGTAGGCCCCTTAGACGTGAATGACGACAGAGACAGGGGCGCACTTTCTAGGTGGCATGAAGGTCCAAACCATGGAAGAGTGTCATTGTGCCATTGAAGATTATGCGGTCCAACAACGTTTCCCGTTGAAGTGGGAGAGCTCAGAGCCCGGCCGGATAGTGGTGCATTGCAGCAACCGGAAAAGAAAGGGGTGCAAGTGGATCATCTTTGCTCGCATGTCCAGAAAGTCCGACAGTTGTTGGTCTCGTCCTACTTGGACGGTCACAAGTGCACCCCAGGCCAGACAAAGGGAAACCCGGCGCGCACAACCAAGTGGGTCCTCAGAGGCATCACAGACATAGTGGCCTAAGACCCTACCAAGGACGCAAAAGCTCTCCGCGCTGTCCTTGAAGCAGTAAGGCATGAAAAATTTGGCTAACAGCTCATCTCGAAGGCACGTGATAAGGCGTAGGAGGCAGTCTTGGGGGAAAAGTCAACGTTGTGGGCCCTCTTCCCTTCATACTACTCCGAGGTGAGCCACCATGAATGATACATCCATATCGCATCCTATGTCATTTTTTGGTCGCCGGTTTCATCTTCTGTCTCCATGCTTGCGCACTTGCAGCTCATGAGGGTGGACCCTAACACGATCACGGTTGAGGAGCAATAGAACAAAAAGTTCCGCCAATGTTTTGTGGCACCTGGGGCCTGCCCCAAGGTGTGGCCGCACGTGTGCCACATCGTGACGCTAGACGGTACGTTCCTAAAAAACGGCTACAAGCAGGTGCTGGTCACCGTCTAATTCTTCGACTCCAATAACAACAGCGTGCCCATAGCGTACGCCATCGTCAGCAAGGAGAATAAAGACAACTGGGGCTAGTTCCTGCTCTAGCTTGCCAAGGCCTGCCGTAACCTATGGGAGGGCGGCACAACCATAATCAGCTACTGGGGTGCGGGTCTCCTAGCGTCCACGCAGAAGCTGCTCCCTCGTGCAAACCACAAGTACTATGCCTACCACATCAAGGAGAGCATTCGTGCCATGTACAACAAGACGGCGTCCGAGATATTCTGGTGCCTTGCACATGCCTACGAACGTGAAGAGTACAACAAGTTGTGTCTGGATCTCATAAAGACCAACCAGGGCGCATACACCTACGTACGTGTTTGGACGTGACACCGAAGGCGGCATCCCATGACGGTGCTCGAGCCGCTTCCACGGTCCACCGGGGTTGGAGGCCACGCAACGAGTAATGTCACTGAGTCGTTGAACGCTCGTATTGTTGAGGCACGCAAAATCTTCCCATTCCACTGCTTTGCGAGTGTGTACCCTTTCATCAAGAAGCAGATTGTAACGCGCAAGAAGCTTGCACACGACGTCCACATGGACAACGGCTAGGAGAAGAAGTGGGAAATGACACCTGGAAAGGCACTTCAGCACAGCTGCCTGGCTGCCCGAGACTACGAGGTGGTGCACACCGGGCTGCTCATGGCGACAGTCACTGGGATCAGGGGTCTGTTGCGCCAAGTAGATTGCCGCATGCGTAAGTGTACCTCTGATCTCTACCAGGAGTTCGACATCCCCTGTGTGCACGATTGTGCAATGCTGCTGCAGAATGGAGTGACCTTGGATGGCATCATCGATATGTTGTACAGTGTGGCCGCATGGAAGCGATGCTATGGTCACCCCATGCCAGGCGTTAACCTGAATGCGTTGAAGCCAGCGCCATCCGAAGCAGACCGTGAGGGGGAGCCACCAGGGTGGCAGGCACCAGGTGAACGTTTAGTGGGCCGCCCGCAAGTAAAACACAAGCGAGGTGACCTGCTGCATGCCAACCACATCTATGGTCGGTGTGGCCAGAAGGGCCACCCAAAACGTCGCTGCACAAACCCACCCGCGCCAACACCGTCGCAAATGGCAGCAGGACGCATGGCTGAGCTGTGCGCACAACAGGTCGCTACAGCCGCTGCAGCAGAAGATGCAGTAGGATTGCTGTAGCTGACGTGGCTGTAGCAGCTAGTGCAGGCACTGCTGTAGCCACGGGAGGAGGCACGAATGAGGTGGACTCTATGGAGGGCAACCTTACTCAGGAGCAGACCACTGATGGTGAGGGCCAAAGGGATGAGGAGGAGGATGAGGAGGATTACAAGGAGGAAAGTCCAGGAGAGGAGGAGAAAAATGAGGTCTTGGTTGCCAGGGCCGCTCCTGTGGATGACTGCACAAGTGAGTGGACTTACTCCGAGACCTCCGAAGAGGAGTGCGACCCTGACGAAGAGACTAAGAGGGCAAAGCATGAGGCAGAGGAGGCAGCTTTCTGGTGTTAGTATGCCATGTTCCGCGAGCTCGTGCCCGAGATGGGACTGGCAGACCTTGACCTTTTGCCTGAAACCTGAGCTCTATGAAGATAATTACTTTCTTACCCCTGCAATGTAATTCTGATTTACATTCTGATTTGCACCAGGCAATGCGCATTGCCTGGTGCACATTCTTGGAGTTTGCATTGCTCTTCCACAGTTTACCTCCATCCTGGCTAATTATGTGTGATTCTATGCTTGCAGGTACACAAGGCTATCCCACTAATACCTGTACAAGCTTCCTCAAAAATAGGACCATGGAGGTCGAGGAGGGGAGTTTCTGTTAGGAGGCAATTTAGGTCGCAGCGTTTGAGTGTGGGGGCATGTAAAGATGTTCAGATAGCACGTGGCCAAGCAGAGGATGTGTTTTATGATGCCGTGGAGTGTGGAGATGCCTGCCCGTGTGCAGCTTGTGACGTGATCCGCTGGGTGCACAACTTGCCAATGTATGTGCAAGAGTGGATTGCATCGTGTGATCTCTCTCCATCGCATTGCATTTGAAAATGAATCATTACAACTTCTGTCTTGATCTCAATTCTTTTCCATATTTCTTGCAATCTGTATTCATTTGTACTACACTCTGAAATGGTAGGAATTTGCATTGTATATGGAAGTTAGACTGACGGTTTGTTTCCTAAATGCATTTTTCTGAATGGAAAACGTGAGCAAGTCCTCCAGACTTGAATTAACTATTCAATGTATTCTCATTCTGGACATGTTGCAAAACACAGCTGGCTGGTAGTACACATTGAGGAGTGCATGGTGTTGTATATGCAGCAATTGAACCTTGTACATTTGTTTAAGTCTAAGACTATTCAGAATAAAATGTATTGTTGGAAAGCTATGGTCCCAATGAGATCAATTGAAGACATGACATGATGATGCAACATGTGTGCCTTGTACATTGGTTACAAGATTTGACAATACATAATCTAAAGTGGAGTGAAAATGTTAAGGTCGGAAAGACTTGAGTTACACAAGAAACATCACACTCAGGCGTAAGTTATGTCCAAAGCATTGTCCAAGAAAACCCCCCGTTTGAGACCACAAACACTGGGGAAAGTAGGAATGATCTGCAGAATTCATTCCCAATTGCAACGGAATCTAGGTACTCCATACATATTTATATGAAATGATATTGTTGCAAGGCCCAACAAAAGGGTAATGTTTAGAGGAGAAGACAAAATTGTGCTTCAATCTGACGATTAATGGAGGGCATTGTAGAAATGAATTTGATAAGACATCCGCCCATGCCCCTCAAAAGAGGGGGCAGGGTGGGCATGAATTGCCTAAATATTATGAACAACATGCATGCAAGCCACTACGGACTCAGTGGCTCGGACCATACCCACGGCTCCCATGGCTCGGGAAAGTTGGAGGGCCTACTAATCCGCATGGGCATCCCCGAATTCCATGCCATCTGTTCAGGAGTCACAGGAGCTAAGGTCCATGATGGTTGCTCATGGCCCAACTCCCTGTTGTGTGGTACATACCGGTTCCACTCCTCCTTCAATGCGACCCATGCCCGATGAGCCGCCACATGATCAGGTACGGGAGAACCCCATCCATGATGTGTCGGGCCATTTGGTCGTCCTTCAGCGTCCATGTGGATCCAACCTGTAGTCAAAGTTTGAGGTTAGGTTGATACTTGACAAAGTGGACTGACGGGGAAGCACTTTAAGTACAAACGATAGTAACTGTTCATAGTGCAAACCTGTAAGAATAAAAGGTTCAAAAGTCAAAATCTTCTTTCATGAATGCCAGACTTTGACACGCAAACCCGGTCCAACAACTTGTTCTATGGTTTAGAACATGTGGCTGCGATATCAGCCGGGCAGATTGTGCCTACCCGTGTCCACGTCAGAAAGGGCTAAACGCTTCATATGCCTCAGTGGCCGTTGGTATGACGTGCAGCGCTGGCAACATGACTTAGTCCGGTGATGCAAGGTCCCATATCCCCCGAATGGGCCTACGTCGTCAAATTGGGACGTCGTTCACTTTCGGCGTGGACTGTCGATGTGGACCAGTCCACTGCGGTGGCGGATATCACCAATGTCACTTCATTCTGTGTACAAACGATGAACCAAAAACAGATGGTTTACAACAACAAACCCGACATGCAAACGTAAAACACAAGCATTCATTTCACCGTCATGTTGACCTGTATTTGTAGGGTCCCGTTACGTTCTTTGAGGGGAAGCGTGGTCGCCACTGGTGACGTACAGACGAGGCTCCGCCAACTTCGACATCCATAAACCCAAAGCCTCGACAATTCGTTAAAAGAATGGGTGCGACATAGTCATTTTTTGAAAATGGGGACGAGTTGGAAAATGAATGAAAAATGGGGGCAACCTAGACATAACTTTTCAAATGGGGGCAACATAGCCATTTTTCCCATAATGGGGGCGTCTCATACATGGTCAGCCAAAAATGGGGGTGATCAGGAGGTAAGCCGGTGACCATATATCCACAGAATTCCCAATCTAATGTATCCAGTAACCGCTCTGTAATAGTGTCATATCCAATATTTTTTGGTTACAAAGTATCCATGTTGTTTTTCATTTGACATCCACTTTCGAAAATGCTCTCTCCTGTTTATTTTGAAACACCTTGTCCACCTTTGGGAGCTCGACTAAAGTGCGAGACTCACCCCTTCCGTGGACAAGGTGCGCAATGCATCCCTGCAACTTCAAGATACATCCATAAAACAGGTTGTAACATGCAAAGGCACATCCCAATTGGCGGATGTGCGAGGGCAGCAAAGTGATGGTAGGTTATTTGAATGGGAAGTCCAACCTAAGGACCCTGGTCTGCCATGCGGCTCGACTACAAGGCCCATTTTGCTCATTCGACAACCATGGGGCCCTTACGGCCGATCTCACCAACAATGGAGCCTTCCCGGCTAATCTCAGTGACGAGGGGGGCCTTCGGCTGTTTCCTGCGTGTCAGAATAGCGCCATCTTGCAGGAGGAATGAATGCAAAGTTCGAAGGCGCCACGCCTCTCGCTCATTCAATACGTTCGCACACCAGGTTTCATTACCACAAGGACTGAAAAGAGATTTTCTGGACAGCTAGCTGGTTCCCAATGAGGTTCAAAGATCAAATGCATGCGTATACTTGAGTTTGTAATAGAGATGTAAGTTTTCCATTACATTCTGGACAACCTTTCATTGTGCAACTCAGCTCTGCCACTGAGCAGTGTCGAGCGAGACCTTTGTAAGCGGGCAATCATTGACTGGTAGCGACACCAATCATCTTGAATCTAGTGGGCCCTCGCATCGGTCGACGCCCAAATGCGGGCCTCGGCGCTGATGCCTTCGGAGAGCGGGTCCTCGCATAGGGGGTAAGGAAGAACTCGGTCCCCTTGGTCATTTTATCCTATTTGAAATCTTTTTGGCAACACAGGAGACCAATGTTACTTTTCCTAACACGCAGGTGTTTGTGATTGTTCAAGGGAGGGCTTCGCATGGGGTTGCGTTTGGGGTCTGAGGCACCCCATGCGTTGAATCTGTAGGGCCCCACTACCGCGGGGCCCAGTAGATGCCCGCACAAAAACAAAACCCTCCACCCTTATTGTAGTTTGGAGTTGGGTTTGAAAGTGTTTTTTCCTGCAAACCAGGGGTGATTTGTTGTGCCGTGAAAGAAAGTTAAACGAGCGTTTTTTCTCAATTGCAATCGCGTGATGCCCCTTTTTTTCTTTTGACGCGCAAACCCCCTATCATGATGTAGGGTTTTGTATCTTTGTGCAGGCGGAGCCCGTACAAAGCATATACAAAGCCCTGAATTGTAAGAAGTGGGTTGCCCATCGAAAAAAAGGGTCATCGCTCGATCGCAATCTCGCAAGGGAGCGAGTGTCGCAATCGAACGACGGTCACATGACCCTCCTCGCCATGCTCAATCAGCGATGTATGTCATTTATCGAGCATGCTGAGCGAGGCAATCTACCTTATTCTTTTTTGTTAGTGCTGGATATGGGGGACATAAACTTTTGCTCGTGGATACGGGAGGATCAACCCTCTGTATGCGTGGATATTCTTGCTATTTCGTCCAAACATTAAACACGTCAACAGAATTTTCCAACTAAAACAATGGTCCAACGGCTGATGTGATGTACTGAAAGGACAGAAATTTGGAATAATATAAAAACCATTAAGGAATTCCATTACTTACGATTCAAGTTTCGAATAAGAACTAGTTACAATACCAAAGTAAAGGCGCTTGTTGTCAATTGGAAAGAAACCGATTGATGGCATTTTCATGTGGAATGCACAATCACGGGCCTCGTAGCAGCTGTTACACAGAGAGAAACGTGGATGGTTCACAGTTAGAACGTGCACACCAAAATACAATTTGCCAAATTCTGACATTTGAGTACTTTGAATTTAGCAGTAAGTGTACTCTGACGTGTAGCTGCAGCTGTAACTGTAATTGAGTATATTCGAGCAGGCACAAGTGCAGATGCGGCAATGGCAGTGGTAGCTGCTATTGTGCTTGCTCAGGCTATAGTGGCTAGTGGTGTTGGTGATGGTGGTGATGGTGGTGGTGGTGGTGGTGGTGGTGGTGGTGGAGGAGGAGGTGGTAGTGGTGGTAGTGATGGTGATTGTGGTGGTGTTAGCAGTGCTGGTGGTGGTGGTGGTGGTGGTGGTGGTGGTGGTGG
>SZWC01017612.1:8090-19822 GCA_023375785.1 Penium margaritaceum | reverse complement strand
CCATCGGGCGCAATTGAGAGCGTCATTGAAACATCCCACTGTCTAGGGAAAACTTCATTTCCTAGAACAGGTCATTTTGTTTTCTTCAATAATTTATAATCATGATCAGCCATTGTTCATTCATTGAGTTTAAGAACCTCAAAATTCTTGGAAGAAACTACACCGCCGATTTCGAGTACGAACACTTTATGAACCCAATTCTAAAATGAGTGGTAGGCATTATTTTCTATAAAAGCAACTTGGTCAAAGACAAAGTCATTGCCAATACGCCATGTCAAACAATCACATGAAGAAAGCACCAAAATATTAGTATGTCCATTGCAAACGTCTACATGCAGGATGAAGCTTAGAAATGAAAAACATGTGGCAAAAGTTTCTCAAGATTCCCATTAAAAATATTTCCTGGCTAGATATACTTCTAGAATAGGATGTAGAATTACGGATATTTCCGCTACAATATGTGCTACAAAAGAAGAATTATTTTAAATGAATCGATTTTGAAAAATGGAAAACATATCGTCCACATAGAGACAAAGTACTTTCACATGTTTTGATATGACGATGTAAAGTACTCTATATCAACCAACTTCATGATAACATCATCCATTTTTTTATAATAGAAGCATGTGAACGTCATTGTGGCTCTCATAATCATCTTCTTTGCAAATAATGCTTATAGGATTCTTGCCAAGAATGTGAAACTTTTTACTAGCTATTTGTCATATAGATGGTCTTCCTATGCTTACATTGTTTAACATGGCATGGTCATTGAGTCCACAGCAAAAAATTGATTCACTACAATTATTCAGATTGTTCCATAAGATTGTATCAGTGGATGAAAAATAACCAAAAATTGATGGCACACATTGTTCAAACAAACAATATACATGCATGTCCATGCTTGGTGCTTCTGAAAAAGCAATGTATTTCTCCCAAACAATTTCCACTTTTATGTGGGAGTTATCTAACGTTGTATCGGAAGGATATCGTGGCAATCTGATGGCTTCCTTTACGCCTAATGAAGGCTGTTAATTCTTGTTAAATGAAAGCCAACATGTGTCAACAAAGTGTCAAAAATCATGTCAGTCTCTACTTTCCAACGGATACGAACCAGAACACACTTCCCATGAAAGACAAGGAGGAAGGGGGAAATCAACCTACAAGTATGATTTTGGTCACTATATAACACTACCAAGAGGTGGCCTCAATGGGCTCCACTTCATGGAAATGCAACCGTGATCGAAAAGATTATTAGTGAGCACAGAGTAATCCACATGTGCAAATATCCTTTTTTTAATAATGTTCTCTCATCACATGATAAGAAGTTACATAAAATGAGATGAATGCTTATCACAATTCATTCTTTTGCTTGTTGTTTTTCAGATTTTTTAAACTCTTTTCCCTTTATGAACTCGCCCAATGTAATTTCAATGTTTGTTGGGCAGAGCATAGGATATGAGCTCCATCTAATGTACAATGCACCCTCCCTAAATGACAATCTGTGGTGGGTGAATGTAATTGAATGTTCTTAAGGAGGATGTCACTCAAAATAATTGGTCGATGGTGAAAGATAAAGAACTCGGTGTTATGTAATTGTAAATTTGTATGCATCTTGTATTGAACACATGATACACGCAAATAGGAATCTTTTAATACAAGGAGATGAGAAGAATGTTTTGGATATCTATATGCAACAGATTTTGTATATCATCCCCGATAAAATCTTGGTTACAAATGTATCAAATATTATGTATGTGCTTTCCAAACATTTGAGATGTATTTATTGTACAAATATCTAACTTCATTCTAACCACATCAATGAATTCCATTTCAAAACCATGCACGACCATGCACGACCTGATTGGGTCATTGGAAGTATTCATCATTCCACCTCAGAATTCTATGAACATCAGCACATGTTTTGACAATTGAATGATCAAATAAGATTACGCATGTACTCGAGTGGGCCATTCTCAGCCCACAACATAATGTGTGGTATAGTGGACACATCGCTGCATTGGTTGTGTGATTCTTAACACCATCATTTCTCTTCTTGTGCGACACAAATGATGTCCAAAAGGAGAGATTGCTTATGCTCTAGTTGGGTGGCCCCAAACAATTTCTTTGTGTGTCATGTAATTGTTCATATTTGATTCTTTGTGGCCCCCTACTTCTATGCCTACGTATTGAAGCCTTGGCTCCTAAAAACTGGGAAATCTTCCATCCCACACACACATGAGTGTCCCTCACTCCTTCACGGCTATGGCGCATTCTCATCACCTTAAAATATGAAGAGCTCTGGATTTTGGTTCTATATAAGTCTTACCACAGAATGATTAAATTGTAGGTAACCTCCACGACCCCCATCCTCAACAATTTCCATTAGTCTACCGACTCCAACCATCTGCATCTGTTTTTGCTATTTTAAATGTCTATAAAACTTCCTTTCCCTTGTCTTTCCAATCATGTTTTCCACCTTTGGGGGCTTGGATGACAATCCAACACTCATCACTCAAGAGGGTGATGTTCTTGGTACATTTGTATGACCAAGAGCGTAGAAGAAAATGCATGAAGCAAACTCTCTCTAGAATGCAATGACATATCTCACTTGGTAGATTTACAAACCATTTCCATCCATGGACTTTCATTTGTAAAGGTTTTCACCACATACGAGGCTCTTGTAAGCGGCACAAGCAAGGATTGAAAAAGAGGAAGGTAGAAGATCCTTATCGATCCACCTTGACATGGATCATGTTAGAGCGCCAATGATGACTAAGTGCAGATTTGACCCCTTCTCTCTTGAGTGTGACACTAGTAAAAAACTGATGCTCAACCCAAAGATGGCTCACCGCGTGGGACATTGCGCACTGGGCTTCATGGCCCACCACACCACGACCTCAGGATTTTTTCACCAATCAGCCTAAAGCACGTCGGCCACTTGCCCTTCTTACGTCCCCGACAAACACGAGTCCTTAAACTGCACAATTAGGAATTTCCGTATTTACATACATGGCCCACCACACCAAGACTTTAGGATTATTACCCCATTTGGCATAGGGCATTCCGGCCAACAGCCTGGACCCCGAGTGTTCTGTTGTAGACATTCCACAAAACTTTCATAGTGGTGAAAACACATATCGCGAACCATGTAGACGTTTTGACATTATTCTATTTACTTCTTGACAGTGCTAGATTTTACAAAGAAGCGCATTGATAGTATGAAAGTCCCCCGACTTCTTGGCGGAGCTTCTCAAATCAACCATTCATGGCACGACCTTGCATGCCTCATTCTCATTCTAGGCACTGTGTATACGTGCTCAACGCCCTCCACACTCATCATCAAAGTAAGTTATCCATTAGTCCCAAACACTTGAATTTTCTTTTATCCTTTACCCCGTCCTTCTGAACCACCAACGTTCAACTCTGCGTAACACTTGGTATCACAGTGGAGTAGTGCTAGTGGGGTAGAAAACACAATAACTACCAACGACATCCTCACACGAGTCCTCAACACATCTCCACCATTAAGAAGATCACACACCTTACAATGACAATGGTTAATGGAGCGAGCGCACTGGCATCAAGCAACATTCAATGGTGACAACTACAATGATGGTAGAACAATAGCACATGAGCAAGGACACTCTCCAGGCAAACCAGGCATGAGGTGCAAGTTGCGTGATGTCTGGTGTAGTACCAACAAACCTCACAGCGAACCTGGTGAAAGTTCCCTTGGGCTGGGAAAATCCCTTGTCAATGTAGAAGCTTTCTAGGACAACATCTGGTATAGTGGGAGGCACCGGCCGACAAGCGAAAATCAAGGAAGATGTTTTTTAGAAATTGTTGCGATCCAAAATCCTTAACACTCTTTGGCTCCAACAGCGTAACACGGTAATGGAGGAGCATGAAAACTTGCGTGCAAGAAATGTAGTAATCACCAAGAGATATTTACTACTCTTGAATGATCCCCAGATTCAACCGACACTTCTTGAGTTATTTGATCCAGAAAACTCCAAGGGGAAGACCTTACGGATGTGGCTGAGGAGTTTGGAGGTGTACATCACTGCTGCTGAATTCAACAACAACAAGAAGAAAACAAATCTAAAGACTTGTGATGTCACTTTTACGTGGCATGGCTTTAAGTTGGTGGTTCAATCTAAAGACCATCCGATATGGCATGACTCTCTCATGCCAACGACAATGTGGAGAGATTTCACGCTCCAATAAAACTACAATTTTTCACTCAAATAATTAGGAAGAGAAACCTCATGCAGAATACAGAATCCAACATTTGTGTCAATATCCTAGCATGGCAAAGTACGTTAAGTATTACCTCGACATCGTCACTTGTAGTGACCTCGCCACCAACGACTTGTGTTCATACTATAACAAAGGCCTCAATTGATACATTTGGTGAGAAAGATCCATTTTTAGCGTCCAAGAAGACCGTCAACATGTAATCGTAACAGCTAATGGCATTGGCAGCGCCAAGTACAATGCTTGGATGCAAGAATCCAGTTACTTGCGACTCCAAGGCCACAATCTTTATTGTGGTAGAGGGAAGTCACAGTCAATGGAAAACGTATCTCCAATTAAGATTGATGTTGTCGATCAAGGCCATCAATGGCTTGGCAGGACTTGCAAGAAGCCTGGTCATATTTTGCACGACAGTAAAAAGCGACAGTAGTAAGCAAAAAAGGGAGGAAGTCACAGAAATAATGTGAGGATTCAAGAAACGGCAAAGGATAAGTGTAGATCGCGTGAATCGTGTGGATTTGTAGAACTTTACATTGACCAATTACGCGTGTAAGCGGCTTATACTGTTGCATACGAGGATACCTCAAGTTGCAAACTTTGAAGAGGAGTAGAATGACGATGAACTGACAATAAGGCTACGTGTGCAATGGAGGGGTTGAAAAAGTCATAGAATGGTACCGGTACTACTCGAAGTAGCTCTTTCTCACAGTTTCTTTTCGCAACAAAATGGTTTAAAAGCTAGATCTCTGGATCAAACCTGGTATCTTTTAAGGAAAATTTGTTAACATATGACTACAGGTATTTTGACTCTAAAAACCGCATCAAGTGCAAATTTGAGATGTGAAATATGTAACAGTCAAGAGGACTTGTCTAATGAGCGACCACAGATTTGTCCCCAAACAAGATTTCTTATATTAGCAGAATACATAAGTGGAATGGAGCAATGGAGTAGTCAAAGTTAGCATTAATGGCAAAACGTAACACCCGCCTCTTATTGATTGGTCCATGATGCACCGGCTGTTATGGGAAGAAGCAAAGGTGGAAATAGTTGAGGAAGCTTCAACATCCATAGGAAGCCAACCGAAGTCTTTGGATGTGGCCAACCGTAACATGAAGCGTAGTCTTGAAGCGTGGCTAATTCACATGGAAGCAAATGAAGTACAAGACATTGCAGTTGTCGAGGGGATATTAACTGCCTCAACATTTGAAACGTTTGCACCCATACCAACATAGTTAAGAGAGCTCATTCAAGATTTCAAGGGGATTTTTCACGATGAACTACCTTGACAGTTACCACCATAACAAAACATCAACCATCGGATAGACTTGAAGCTCGATAGCGGACCAAAGGTGAAGCGGATCTATTGGATGATCGATCACAAGGTGAGAAAAATCAAGAAGCACCTAGACAAGATGCTCTATAAGAAATTTTTCTGACCTTCCATATCAGTGTATGCAACACTTATATGTTTTGTGAAATGTAAAACCACAGAGATGGCGATGTCCATGGACTGCCAAGCGCTCAAGGAAATAACCATCAAGAACTCCTACCCCCCCAACAAGATGGACTCTTCGACCAACTTTCATGGGCTCAAATCTTCAACAAGTTTTACCTACATAACCACAAATAGAAGATCCGTATATGCAGAGAATATGTGAAGAAGAAAGCATTTTGCATCCAATAGAAGCAGTTCGAGTTCATGGTCATGGCATTTGGACTCACACACGCCCCCGTGACATCTATGGCGGTGTTGAACAACATCTTCTACCTGTACCTTGACGACGTTGTCGTCGTGTATCTTGATGAGCTCTTGGCATACAACCGTAACCCTAAGGAGAACAATGAACTTCTTCAAGATTTAACAAAAATGAATTGTTTTGGAAAAATCTCAGAATGTGACTTTTGGTAGTCGTTTGATTGAGTTTTGGGGCCGCATCTTCCATGAGGGACAGATCACGATGAACTCAGAAATGTTGGAGGTAGTCGCTAGTTGGCCAATGCCCAAAGACATCAGGATGTGTAGGTACTTTTAATCTTTTACAACTTCTATTGCAAATCTCAAATGACTAAGCGTGAGTGTCAGCACCTATCTCCAATCTCACCTAGAAAACAACGAAGTCAAGTTTTGGAAACAAAAAAAGAAACATTCAACTCTTTAAGAAGCACTCTGACCTTGGGGCCAAGTTTATGAATGTTAAAGCTAGCACTAGCCTACATCATGGGAAAACAAATCCAATCAAGCCATCTGATTCCTTCTCCTCCAAGACAGCGGCGGTAGAGAATAACTTATCGCGTATATGTTGCAATACTTATGTGTGCGGGAACTCAACCATGTGGTGCCAGTGAAAGAAATGCTTGCAGTCGTGTACGCATTCAAAACATGGCTTTGCTACTTGGAATGTCGAAAATGCATCATCCGCACTAACCATCACGCACTCAAATATCAAGGATTTGGCTAAAGCTAAGCCATTGACATACGCGATGGATGGATTTCCTCGAGTCCAATTTAGACTAAGACATTAAGTATCAACATGGAAAGAGAAATCCGGTAAAATTCCTAAATTCAAGACTAAATGTAATGGCTTACATCAGCACATTGCTTTTCGAATGAGACTGGTACCTTATTAAGCTGCTTGTATAGAGTTATAAGAAGCTCGACGAGTACACAAGAAACCAAGTTTTGGTTTCACGACTCCTACCGGCAACGGTGATTCACTCGCCACGTCGTTGTCACCCAAGAGAAGGAAATGCAACGGATGCTATTGCAAAATGTTCTCACACTGGTGTACATTGACACTTCAGCAGGAAAAAGACGCTTAAGAATCTAGCAAAGTACTACAGTTGGAACATGATTCAGACAAACGTGACGTTCTTCTGCAGTTTATTTGACAATTATTAGAGGGTAGGATCTCTTCAAAAATGGCCACGTGATTCACTACAGACCTTGCCCATTTGGATGGAACCATGGAACGACATCAATATGGACATTATGATGGCACTCCTCGCCACTCTGGAGGGGTATGATGCCATCCTCATCCTGGTGGACTGGTTTCCCAAAACATTGCAATGCATTTTTCTGAGCACCACCATCATCTGAGAAGGAATATCACTATTGTTTTAGATCTGATTGTGTGGCTACATGGAGTGCCATGTTCCATCATCATTGACCAAAATAAAAACGATTGTTTTAGATCTGATTGTTTCACCACTTGTTTTTGGCATGAACTGTTGACATGTTAAGGCACTCGAATGCAGCTATCAATGACGTTCAATCCATAGACTGACGGGAAAACCAAAGAAACAAATCCAATGCTCACACAACTCCTCCACAATTTGATGCAAACCCTAGCACACCGTTTCAGCAATAAAAGTGCCGACCGCCAGCTCACATGCAAACTCCGCCACCTCCACAGCAATTGGGTAAATGCCTTTTGAGGTGGTGTACGGAAAACATTCCACCACACCAGCTGGACTATATATTCAATGTAACATACTCGTAATGGATATTCACCGTCGCGAATACAAAAGCATAATGGAGGAAATACGACCCACCCTCGTGAAGGCACAAGCAGCTCTGAAGTAGGAGTTAATGGTTAACTACCCCTAAAAATACACTCTTCCGATGGTGTACAAGGAAATGTGCGTATTTGGAAGGTTCATGGCACCTTCGTGGAATTTAACACATAACTGTATTTAGAACGTGTGTTCATAGACTTCAAGATGTATTTGAACTAGTAGACACACGAAAGATCATGGAAGGTTTTCCAACAAAAAAAAACTTAAAAGCAAATTTAAATTAATTGTTTTGTGTTTTGCAAGCTCAAGTACAGTTTGCCATAATTGACTGACATCTGGATGCATCCATATAACGTGTTATTTCTGAAAGACATTATGAAGTCCATGAATGGACTTGAAAATGCTATGAAAGAATAATTATTTGAAGAACACAGGTGCGATTCTTGCGTGTTTTCTCTTCGCTTGCTCAAGCTCCTGCTGGGCTATGCTGCCAGCCCATCGACGGCCGGTAGCGGGGCCCAGCAGATGGCAAGGGGCTTTTTTCTGGGGGGGATCCAGAGTTGACGCTAACACCCCCAACCCAATACTTCAAAGGAATAATGGGGGTGTATATGTTGCGTGTATCTAACGGACCTGAAAACAAAATTCAATAATGTTTTATATACTAGTGAACAAGCAACACGATCGCCACGATACACACCCAAATACATGACCCCGATTTATTCGGTGGCTTCGCGAGGGGGGAGATGGGCTCATGAAACCAATAGTGAACAAAGTAAAGAAACCGCTACAAAACAGAACCTTATACACCTGTCTGAGATGGTCACTCGATTCAGGGGGGGTGGGGGATGGTCCAACGACATAATGGGGACAGTTTGGCTGATTTCATGCATACTAGGCGATTACTTTAATGTTTCATTCACATGGTCAATTGTCGCCAATCGGAAATTTCGGCGCATAGATGATCCGTCGTTTTCAAGTACACAAGTGTAAGTTTTTTTTTTTTTCCATCACACAAATCTATACAATCACTAGATACGGAGCCTTGCGTGGGGTGGGGGCAGGAGCGTAGAATATCCTCTCCTCACCCAAAATAGTAAACATTTGTTGGGGATGTGTATATGGTGCCTGTATCTGTCGAACATGCAAGAAACATTCTGATGTTCTAAACACTAGTAAGCAAAGTACACAGTCGCTACGATACACGCTTGGACACATTATCCCGATACATTCGGCAGATATAGGGAGGATGGGGGGATGGTCCCATGACATAATGTGGACCGTTTTTCCATCCATGTGGTGTTGTTGTATAGATGGCCCGTCGACTTCGAGTACACAAGTGTGTTTTTTTTTCCATCACAAAAAAATGATATATTCATCAGATACACTTCGCCAATACACTCGAGCCTTTTGGGTAGGGGGGACCGAGAGCTGACGATACCCCCCTCCCCCCCCCCAAAACAGTAAAAGTGTGGTAAGGTTGTGAAAATGGTGCGTGTATCTGCCAAATACATAGAAATATACACTGATGTATTAAACACTAGAGAAAAAAAGTAGACGGTCGCTACAATACATGCCCCAATACACTATCCTAATACACTCGGTGGATTCGATGGGGGGGGGGGGGGTTCGAGGATGGTCCCACGACATAATGGTGACTGTTTCGACGCACGTTGTGCATACTAGGCGACAACGTTTATGATACATCCACATCGTCAAATGCCGACAATTTGCAGTGTTCGTGCATAGATTGTCCGTCAACTTCAAGTACACAAGTGAATATTATTTTTTTCAATCACACAAAATTGATACACTCACCAAATACACTTTGCCAATAAAATTTGTGAGGGGGTAGATCTAGGACATACGCTATCCTCCCCAAGTGCAAAAGTACATTATGACACTGTGTTTGTTGCGTGTATCCGGCAAACATGTAAAAGTATACGCTTATGTATCGTACACTAGTGAACAATGATAGTCTATCCCTACGATACACGCCCAATACACCCGAACTGTACCTTCGATGGTACATGGGGGGGGGGGGGACCGGGAGAGATTGTGGCAAACATTTTGGAGCATATCGCGTAGTTATGCTTGATAAGGTCAATCGTAACGATTTTATGGCAAAAAAAATAGTTTTATGTTCTGATATTACTCAAGTATCACTTACCAAGTCTTTGGAAGAGAGTAGACCTAGTTAAGGCCACTTACTCTATGTCCTAGTATTTTTTTGTTGAATCATTTTTAACTCATGACTCATGCCATCAGAAAAGAACATAGTCTTTGAGGTAAACAAAATATAAAAACACATGAAGGAAATCTCATGGAAATTACCAAGAATTATCATTTAAAGCACATATCTAATGCACTGATTGTTTTGTGTATAAAAGGGGCTCGATGAGCTATACCTCCAAGCTTGTTGTCGATCAACATCACAATGATGACGTGTTCAATGTACGCAATTTTTTCCTCCTCACTTGTGTAGACATCAATTTTTGATAATTGGACTTTACAAAGCTAAAACCTTGTTGGTTGGGGCCGTTTGAGATGGAGTATATGCAAAGCTGTCTTTTCACTTCCCTTTGCCTCCTTGAGAGCATAAAGATACATCTTGTCTTCTCCGTGAGCAAGCTGAAGCACTATTCAAACCTATGTACAAACGTTTCTAATAAACACATCACACTTCCACTTCCTGTACAAGTTAGCAAGGATACGGAGTTTGTGATTGAAGATATCCTTGGACATCAACACTGTGGAAAAATGACCGCGTATTTGGTCAAATGTCTTGGCTACAACACCGTGCACAATTGTTGGGAGCCCTTCGACAATCGTTAAGATGGCAATCATTTGATCGATGGCTTCTTTTGCCGTCACTTGCCTACGCTTACTAGCTCTCCGTGACGTCATGACTAAAAGGGGAAGGGAGAAGCATTACCTCCTTGACATGCACAAGTCACTAAACTCCCCAATTCGGCATTTCTATTTCGACATTTGTGGCCCATAGTGCGATGACTTCACTATTTTTACGCAGTTCACCTTTTTTTATCTTCGTTATTATGTTTTCAACTTTACTCACAGCTTTGACCAACTTCTAGATTGGTCCAGAGAAACATCGCAAAACCATATCAACGATTCAATATTGTTTGATCGACTTCTAGACAACGTATTCTTATAAAGATGTGCCTTGATATTCTCGAAGCATGCTGAATTCTTGACAGAGCATCTCAAATCAACTATTCACAGCATTACCGCACGCGTGTCATTTGCCTTGAGCACTGATTACCCTAGCTTATGCCTTAGTCTCATTTTTGGCATTGTATGTATATGCTAGATTCATTTGACACTTGTCATCTAAGTACACTTACTGTTTAATACAAATAATCCATGTGTTCCAAGATCTTGAATCATCTTTTGCTATGCACCTCATCCCCGTGAATCACCTACGTTCCGCTTAATGTAACCTCTGGTGCTTAGTTTCTGAAGGTTGTGACTACTTCGACCACTTTTCACAATGATCGATGAAAGTATCTTGGAGTTCATCAATGTTACGATACTGTTTGTTTCACTCATGGAAGACACTAGACCATTTCACAAAACTGTGCCTCGATATTCTCGCGGCCACTCGCCTTCTTGGCGGAGTTTCTCGAAGCAGCTTCTTACAGCACAACGTCCCACGAGTCACTTCGGACGAATGTGGAGGTCCAAAAAAATGCCTCATTTGAGAAACTGCTAGGAAGCTTCCTAGCCTTGCTGCTGCTGACGTGGCGACACTGTCCAGTCAGCAGACGCACTAGCAAGCAGGCAGGTGCAGGAAACAGCAAGGATCAGGCTAGGGAGACGCGCAAAGTCTCATAAGCTTCAATAGCTTAGTAAATGCAGAGAGAAATGACAACTGACAGGTCCAGGGCATAAATACCTGCCGCGGCGCACGGCGGGTGTCGCACGCGGCAGTCCAAGA
>SZWC01017610.1:10392-45684 GCA_023375785.1 Penium margaritaceum | reverse complement strand
GAACTGGTGCTGCTGCATCCTCCTGGGGGTCAACCAAGCTCGCAATGTGCTGAGACGCTGGAACATCGGATGCAGCTGCAGGTGTCGCATCCACATCACAGCTCGTGTCTGTCATGCGAGGAGTGAGCGGTCGCATGCCGAGAGAGAAGGAGAAGGAGGAGTCGTCAGAGTCCGTGGAGCATGTGGAAGCGTCGTCCGTGCAGGTACTGCCACTCTCGGCGTCGATGTGATCGGTAGCGTCACCAAGAGGTGAAATCGAGGGGGCAGCACTCAGCTCCTGCTGACGAGGTGACCCAATCTGCATGTATGGATCTGCTCCGGTGTCCTCGACTGCCGCCATAATGGACACAGGTGTACAGGGCTCCGGCTCAGCAATGTCCGTCAAGGCGACCAACAAGCGCAACTGGCGCTCACGCACTGTCTCGCTGGGAACGCTGGTCGCTACCACCTGCTCGATGATAGAGTATGGATCATCATCTGACTCCGTCATGTATGTCGCTGCTCCGTCGTGGGTACGGGAACCCGGAGACTGTGGGAAGGTGGATGACTCCTCACGCTGAAGCTGGTCCTCATGTACCGCAGATGAGACGGTGGAGCCTGCTATGTCTGCTGTAGCATGTGTCCCAACGATGTCTCTGAGAACTGCTGCTCTCAAGAATGCCTCAACCTCCAAAAGATCAACCGGCTGACTCTGCGCATGCACTGCGTCTGCTATCGTATTGGTGTGAATCTCGTGCGCCAACGCCCCCGGAGATCCGTGTAGGGCATCCCGATCCGCACAAGACTGCTGTGCCACCACCAGGCCGCTACTGGTTGGAGTCGCGAGTGGCATCGTCAAGGCACGGGCGACCTGCACTCCTCTCGATGCAACCCTCGATTACCCATAAGATGGGTGAACAGAGAAAATAAGGAGAGAGCAAAAGGGGGGGGGGGTGGTCCGGTCTGTCCGGCCCTCCCACCCGTTCACGCTCGCTCGCTCGCTCGCTGAGTGAGCGAGTGAGCGAGCGAGGGGCCGCCGAGAGGGGGGAGGGGGGGGGTCCGCCCCTCTCCACCGTCGGCCCCTCCGTCGGGTGGCCGACGGGGCCGACGGGCCCCTCCGAGGGGCCCCTCGGAGGGGAACGACGGGGCCCTCCGAGGGCCCCGTCTAAAGGAGGGGGCCGAAGGGCTCCCCCCNATTACCCATAAGATGGGCGAACAGAGAAAATAAGGAGAGAGCAAAGGGAGTGGGGAGGGGGGGGGGTGGTCCGGCCTGTCCGGCCCTCCCACCCGTTCACGCTCGCTCGCTCGCTCGCTGAGTGAGCGAGTGAGCGAGAGGGGCCGCCGAGAGGGGGGGGGGTCCGCCCCTGTCCACCGTCGGCCCCTCCGTCGGGTGGCCGACAAGGCCGACGGGCCCCTCCGAGGGGCCCCTCGAAGGGGAACGACGGGGCCCTCCGAGGGCCCCCTCTAAAGGAGGGGAAGGGGGGGGGGACGAAAGGGGCCGAAGGGCTCCCCCCTCGGAGAGGCCCCCTGATGGGGGACGAGGGGGCCCCTCCGAGGGGGCGGGGGCCCTCACACGAGGGCTGCGAGGCCCTCCAGCAGCAGCAGCTGGAGCGGCGGGTGCAGCTGCTGTGGTTGCTGCTGCTGCTGCTGCTTCCGCCGCTGCTGCTGCTGCTAATCTGCGCAGCAGCTGTTGCTGCTGCTGCTTGATGCTGCGGCCGCTACTGCTGCTGCTGTTTTTTGTTTTTTTTTCTTTTTTTTCTTCTTCTTTCCCTCTGCACGCCGTTGCACGCCGTTGCACGCTGCTAATGCTGCTGATGCTGCTGCTGCTGCTGCTGCTGCTGCTGCGGCTGCTGCTGCTGCTGCTGCTGCTTCTGCTACTGCTGTGTCGCTGCTTGCTACTGCACGCTACTGCTTCTGCTCGCTGCTGCTGCTCGCTGCTGCCACGGCTGCCACGGCCGCAGCTAGTGCTGCTTCGTTGCTGCTCGTGCACAATGCTGCTGCCAACGCGTGCTGCTGCTGCTGCTGTTGCTACTCTTGCTGCTGTGCGCGGCTCACCACCCTTGTGGCGTACATGTGCAGTCGCTTCGCGCTCCCTCACGCTGCTGCCGACGTGGCGCCACGTGGCGCTTTCTCTTCGCGTTCCGCCCAATGCTGCTGCTTCTGCTGCTCACACGCCCCCCTGTGCTCTGATACCAAATTGGAAATAATTTTAGGGCATGCAGGCCCATGCAAGAATGAACATGAGCTCTGTGTGTGAGTGCGATGCAAGACGACAAGAATTTGGCTAAGTTTGGAACGCTGAATATAAAGAACAAGGAGAAGTTTACAAATGAGCCCCTAGCGGGCTTATGTAAGGGCGCCGGCAGCTAACCGCATCGGGCCCCGTCACCCCTGCTGAACCGAAATGACTCAATAGGGAGAACACACTGCATACACCACGAGAGCAACAAAGGTGGTCTCCTCGAGGCACCGGAACAGCTCGCCGAGTGCCCCGGTCTCGACCACCAAAAAAACATGAGCAGTCTCAAAACATCTCGGAATCAACGTCCAGACATCACAAACGGCTTTCCGAACATCGGAAGCCCCACAATAGCCATCGGGTCTCCTCGTCGCACTGGTACAGTCAACCGGGTGCGCGGGTCTGAACCCACCGAAAAAACTCTCCTACCTCCTGACAAGCCCACATGGCTGTCGGAACGCATCGACCGCGTCTCGCTAGCACTGTCGTAGGTGCTGGAGAAGTCTCGGTGCAGTCCGGAGGCCCGTCGTGTCGTCACGCCCTCCTCTGCCATATACCCCGAATGTGGGTATATCGGTAAACTAGCAGTGTCGGTNCCTAGCGGGCTTATGTAAGGGCGCCGGCAGCTAACCGCATCGGGCCCCGTCACCCCTGCTGAACCGAAATGACTCAATAGGGAGAACACACTGCATACACCACGAGAGCAACAAAGGTGGTCTCCTCGAGGCACCGGAACAGCTCGCCGAGTGCCCCGGTCTCGACCACCAAAAAAACATGAGCAGTCTCAAAACATCTCGGAATCAACGTCCAGACATCACAAACGGCTTTCCGAACATCGGAAGCCCCACAATAGCCATCGGGTCTCCTCGTCGCACTGGTACAGTCAACCGGGTGCGCGGGTCTGAACCCACCGAAAAAACTCTCCTACTTCCCAACAAGCCCACATGGCTGTCGGAACGCATCGACCGCGTCTTGCCAGCGCTGTCGTAGGTGCTGGAGAAGTCTCGGTGCAGTCCGGAGGCCCTTCGCGTCGTCACGCCCTCCTCTGCCATATACCCCGAATGTGGGTATATCGGTAAACTAGCAGTGTCGGTCGTGACGGGTGGAAGCCACACAAACCAACAGAGAACAATGAGTCCGGCTGAGGGCTTATGTACTCTGGACTGGCGGCTAGCCCACCAGGTCTCGTCATCCCCGTCGCACCAATAGGCAAGAACGGGGAATATGCATGTCATAGAGCATGAAAAACAACAACGGAGGTCTCTCGAGGCAGTGGAACAGTCAACCGGGTGTCCAAATCTTAACCGACGAGAAAATATGCGATGTACCCTAAACGTATCCAAACTCTACGGTAATACATTGGCACCACGGACTAGCTAGGTGAGACACGTTTAGGCCTCCCGAGATGCCGGAACACGTAACCGGGCATCCGGGTCTCAGCCACATGCAAACTACACACCTGAGAAAGTGCGTAGAAGGTTCCTAGCAACGCAGCTGCTGACCAGGCATCAGTGCTTGATCAGACGGTGACGACGGTCACAGGTCGTACACGCAACGACAAGGGTTTGGCTAGGAGACACAAGACACAGTGTCAGAATGCTTCAATATAGCATATGCAGAGAGAAATGATAAATGACAGGTCCAAGGCATAAATACCTGCCGCGGCGCACGGCGGGTGTCGCATGCGGCAGTCCAAGAGCTGCCCTAAAACCGGCCCAAAACCACTGTTTTGGCCGTAACTCTGCGCACACATGTCAGAATGCTGCACCGTCTAAACCTAGATATGCAGAATCAAAAGACTGACGCTACGACTGGTCACATGCATGCATCCATTGACTGAAAGTGAGCATACAATACAAAAACATGCAAATAGGCCTCATGGCCTGTCCGCCGAAAGACGCCTGCAAGACGTAAAAGACACAGCAAAGAGTCCTGGTGGCATCTGGGGCTCTGGAACAGTGGTCGGTCAGCTCCAAGCGGGTAGTCCGCCGCCTGTCGTCGCGCCGGTGTCACCAGGGCCGCCTGCCTTACGGATCTGCACGAGTATGGACACGGCCGAGTGGTCACAGTAAACTGTACAAGAACGGCACAAAGCACAACACTCCCCCATGACCCGATGGTACGCATGTCCATACGCGTACAGCACTGGTACAACTACATAGTGGGTGACACGGACAGATGAGACGCAGACGCACATCCCACACTCAACCAGTGTCACGCACGGGGCACAACCCAACAGAACGAATGGCCACCAGGAACTTTCCGCGGGCAAGTGGCTTCGTCAAGAAATCAGCACGTTGCAAGTCAGTGCCAACCCACATGATGGAGATCACGCGTCGCTCCACCAGATCATGAACGAAGTGATGCTCAACCGCAATGTGCTTTGTACGAGCATGAAAAACACCAGAGTTCTTTGCAATGGCGAGAGCACTCTGGTTGTCGCAACGCAGTACAATGGCGGGTACTGACTGCCCAAGGTCAAGAAACAAGCGCTGCAGCCAAACTGCCTCAGCAGCCCCTGCGCCCAAAGCCACATACTCTGCCTCCGACGAGCTACGTGCGATGCAGCCCCGCTTCTCGCTTCGCCAAGACAAAGCGGTACCACCGAGCATAAACACGTAGCCAGTACGACTGCGCCCATCAGGGCTCCAAGCCCAGTCGTTGTCAGTGTAGCCGTCAAGGACCACCGAACACTGCCGACGAAAGCAGCGTCCGAGATACCATGCGTAGACCACGTACCGTTCCACTCACACAGCCGCGTGAAGAGCTCTCGCATGTAGGGCCTACGAGAACTGAGCGAGTAGGTTGACGGCGAACGCGATGTTGGGACGCGTGGTAGTGGCCAGGTACATCAGAGATCCGATGAGATGGAGGTACAAGGTCACGTCCAGTGTCTCCCCCAGCTGTGTAGGGTCATCCACCTTCAGGGCATCCTGTCCATCAGGTGTGAGAGGTGCGGAAGCGGTGGGCACAACACCAAGGAGATCGCTAAAGCGCTCCCCCACGACTCGTGCGTATCGGGCTTGATGCACCAAAAGTGTCCGATGTCTACGATCTCGCACGATCTCCATACCAAGAAATACCGATGCAGGACCGAGGTCCTTCATCCTGTAGGCAGTCTGCAGGACAGCCTTGGCCTCCTTCACGACCTCCAGGGACGGAGACGCAATCAGAAGGTCATCAACGTAGATCAGGATGGCGGTGAACCCCTCGGGTGTCGGTAGGATGAAGAGTGAGGGGTCTGCCTCGCTCTGTACATACTGTATGAGTCAAGGTGCCAGTGATCTCCCGGTTCCAACACCGTGGAGATTGCTTGAGGCCGTACAAGGACTTGCGCAAGCGCCAGACCTTGTCACCGTCCTCAAAGCCTGGTAGCTGAGCCACATAGATCTCCTCATCCAGAGAGCCATGGAGGAATGCGTTGTTCACATCCATCTGGTGTAGTTCCTAGTCATGCTGAGCCACTACACTGAACAGAGCTCGAGCTGAGGTCATGCGGCCGACAAGGGAAAATTTGTCAGTGTAATCAACTCCCTCAATCTGAGAGAACCCCTTGACGACCAAGCGGACCTTGTAGCGTTCCAATGAGCCATCCGGCTTCACTTTCTTGCGAAAGACCCACTTGACCTGAATCGCCTTCCTCCCAGGGGTGAGGTCGACCACCTCGTAGACTCTGTGCTCTCGGATAGCGCGAAGCTCATCCTCGCAAGCAGCTCACCAGGCATCAACATCCTACGATGAGAAAGCCTCCCTCAATGTACCCGGGTCAGGCGCCATAGAGAGGGAACTCTGCGTGGCAAGTGCACACGACTCAGTGTGAGGCCTGACAGCCACAAGATTAGCTGCTGCGTCACAGGCGATATGGAACTCGCGTGTGACCAGGTCGTGCCCTATAGGGCACGCTGGGTGTACCTCTGAAAGCTCAGTGCGGACACTCAGGCCTAAGGCCTTTGTGGTTGGATCACCTCTCGCGATGCTGCGATAGGAACGCCTGGGTCCGGAACCCGACGCTCGCTGAGCTGTGGAATCCAGTGGTCGAAGGCGACCACCGGGCTCACAGGAGTAACCGGAGGTCGAAGGGCGCACCTCAGGCTCAGGAACAGGTACGACCACAAGGACAGGTACGACCACAGCTGGTGAGGGCTGAGACGAGGCATCCGGAGATGCCGTGCGAGGAGATGCGTGTGTGGGGGACACAGAGTTGGGTGTGACAGCGGGCAAGGCTGGCCCGGACACTGAGACAGGAGTGTCAGCCGACGTAGAGACAGGAGTGGGCTGGATTGGGTCAGACGCCGGAGCAGGGGTGCCAGTAGACACAGGTGGTGAAGCAGGAGGAGGCGTGAGAGCAGCGGTACCTGTGGGGTGTAAAACAGGCTGAACGGGCGGGATCTCTTGACCAACGGCAATGATAGCCGGATCATCAAGTACTGGAGACCGAGAGGGGACTTGAGCGGACGCATCATCCTCACGAGGAATGTTCGCTGGCGAAGAAGTCTGCCCCATCCACCGAGGACCCTCACAGGAAGGGACATTGGCTGCAGAGAGGGCTGTGATCCAAGTCAGATCACGGTATGTGAGTGACTCACAAAACAGCGCATCACGGGACTCAATGACACAACGACGAGTGGGGTCCCAAAAGCGCCAGGCCTTTGACCGCGGGGAGATGCCGATGAAGGCACACAAGCAACCCCAAGGGGAGACCTTGGACCCCTGCTGGTCCTCAGTGTACCACATGGAGGCCAGGGAATCCCAGACGCGAGCGAGACGAAGATCAACACGGTGGCCAAACCAGAGCTCGTACGGTGTAACATGATCCGGAAGCGGACCATGCGGGAGTCGGTTCCAGACGCAAGTCATGTAGGCAAAGTCCTCGAAAGCAAAGGACTCCGGGAGACCGCACTCAGACCGCATGGCGCAGACCGCATCCTCCATGATGCGGTTCCAGCGCTCAGATACACCGTTTTGCTGTGGGGTAGCAAGGGCGGAGACCTGGTGAAAAATGCCGTGCTCAGTAAAGAAGGAGTCCATCTCACCGAGGAACTCCCCGCCGTGATCCGAGCGAAAGCTGTATAGCGTGTGGCGAGACTGACACTCAGCCATCACGAGCTAGAGCCGAACCTCAAGAGCGGCGTCGCTCTTATGACGCAGACTGTAGACCCACCATATCCGGGTGAAGTCATCAGTCAGCGTCAGAACATACCAGTCCCTCTCGGACAGAGACTTGACCGGGAGAGGACCGAGCAGGTCGGAGTGGACCAACTCGAGGGGCCTCAGCGCTCGGGAACGCGAATCGAGGTAAGTGCACCGGTGCATCTTTCCCTTAGCGCAGAAAAGACAGTCGGTCTTGGGTGGCTTCACGAAAGAAGCCGCATCAAGACCAAGAGCGGGCTGTATTCAGATGAGCTTCGACACAGTGTCGGAGCCCACATGACACAGACGTCAGTGAAGCAACCGCTGGTGTTCCAAGGATAGAACACCAGTGACAAAAACGCGACCCGAGGAGGAGGGAGAGCAAGGGGAGGAGGGCCGAGCAATGCGGTAGAAATCATCTACGACTGAAGCACGCAAGACAATGCTACGGGTGTCAAGAGCAGTCACAGTCGCTGAATCAGCGATATGCTTAACGGAGAGACCCATCAGAGTGCAAGCACGCACAGACAGCAGAATGAGCTCAAGATCAGGCACAAACAGCACGTCAGAGAGGTACAGGGGGCCAGACGGACCATCAACGCATACAACCCCAATGCCGTGGACCGGTAAGGACTGACTTTGAGCCTGCACGAACAGAACGAACAGTTGTGACAGGACCAAGTACCACAAAGTCACTACGACGACACGTCATGTGGTGGGTGGCACCGGAATCGATGATCCAAGTGCCACCGGAGTCACGACTGGTGGACGTCACTGTACAACGAGCAATGGAACACCCGGCATCAAACGGACGGTGAGCCGTCAATGGGAAGAAACGNACAGGGGGCCAGACGGACCATCAACGCATACAACCCCAATGCCGTGGACCGGTAAGGACTGACTTTGAGCCTGCACGAACAGAACGAACAGTTGTGACAGGACCAAGTACCACAAAGTCACTACGACGACACGTCATGTGGTGGGTGGCACCGGAATCGATGATCCAAGTGCCACCGGAGTCACGACTGGTGGACGTCACTGTACAACGAGCAATGGAACACCCGGCATCAAACGGACGGTGAGCCGTCAATGGGAAGAAACGCCGTACATCACGAAGGTGAGACTCATGAATCCAGTCAGTGCAGTCAGGCCCAACATCATCACATGCGGACTGTGCTCCCCCACACGTGTCGTCACAAGTCACGAGGACGGACGAACAAGCTGTCTGTGACCCACTCAACGATGACAATACACTCGCACCTCCCTGAAAGCGAAGCGCCAGAAGATGACGAAGCTCGGCGATGGTGCGATCACGTGGGTCGGGATCACTGCTGCTCGCTGGTGAGGACGCATGAACAGCTACAGTTGTGGTCGCCGCGCGTCCAGAGGAGTGTGCGGGCGATGTGCCGGACGCGGTGCGAGCAGCATGGGTAGCCTAAAACTCCACGAGTGATGTGCTCCCAGTCAAGCGACTGTTGGCACTTGGTGTAGTGATGGGCACCTCCACAGTTGTAGTAGTGCACGGAACGGCCACTGCTACTACCGTATGACGGCTGCTGTTGACCCGATCCGCGCTTCCTATTCTTCTTTTTCCCCTGGGCAGTTGCTGCAACGCCCTGTGTCTGCGTGGGTGTAGACGGGGTCGAAGAGGAGGAGGAAGATGAGGTCGTGATGGAGGTAGATGAGGGTGACTGCAGGAGGGAAAATGATGGTGATGCCAGGACTGCTGCAGCGAGGGAAGTCTCCTGATGCGCTACCGCTGCCTTGCGGGCCGATGTCACCTAGAGGAACAGCTGATGCGCCCAGGGGAGCAGCTGCAGAGTGGCTGAGAAAGGCTCGAGAGCAGCGTCGCAATACCGTGTGAAGATGTCGGTGTACTCCAGGCAAACTCCGAGCATGATCGTCCGAAGTGCCCATGGTTGTGTGCCCCCTGAGGTCCCCAGACGCGTGTACATACTCATGGCGCGTCGCCAGTAATCCACCGCAGGCTCCGCTGGTCCCTGACGGAGCGAGTGGAAAGCACGAATGTGTGACGCGCGCGTGGCATGCGTCTCTGCGGCTCGTAGGGACAGCGCCAAATCCCAGCCTCCACGAGGATCAGCTCCGGTGCCTGTGCCAGCCTCGCCAAGGGGCGGAATTCGACGACTGTCTCGCGTGGCATGGCATAGAGAAGTCCTCGCATGGCCCGGGCTGCTGTCAGCACCTGTGCTGGATCTGTAGACTGGTCTGGGCTGTGGTAGCAAGGCCACACTCCCTCGGAAGTGGCCCACACCTGAAACAGGATCTCCCAGCAGTCAAATCCATCCTCGCTGATGTACTGTGGAGGTGGTGCCTCAAAGTCCTCTGGCTGCCACTCCGTAGGGAGAGCAACCGCGGGCTGAGGAGGGCGAGAGACGGGGAAAACTCCTGGAAGGGGGTGATCACCGGGGAAGTCAGGTGACGATCGTATCAGGGACACGGGTGGAGGTCGGGTACCCGTCTGCAGCTGACGGAGGCGCTCCTGTAGAAGACGAATCTCCCACTCCTAGGAGTCATCCTCAAAGCCTGGCATGAAGGGCTCGTCATCAAGGAGGTCCGCAGGTGGTGGAGAAAACACGCCAGGAGGTGAAGCAGGCGGAGCACCTGTCACGGGCACCTGGGCCGAGTGCTGGGTGGAGGCTGCAACGCCGGCAACTCCCTCGAAAATCCGCGAAGGAGCCGTGGTCTGAGCACGCAGAAGCTCAGTCAACGTACGGATCGCGTCAGTCTGCTCTTGCTTCAGACGACACATCTCCTCCTGCTGGCTGCACAGGTCCACAATGGCCTGCGAGTGAGGGCTCAACACCCCTGAAGAAGAGGAGGAGGGATCACCTGGTCCCTTGTCCTTGTCGTCGGGCGAACTCATGTCGCTGCTCAGTATGGGACGACAGGCCAAGTTTGTCAGATTTCAAAACCGTCTGTGTTTCTCGAGTAGTTGAAATGCTGGCAACTTTTGACTATCCAAGTGAAAATCTGGCTAAGTGTAATGCTGACGTGAGCAAGTGATTGCTGACGTCAGCACGACCTGATGACGTCAGTAGTCAACAATGCTGACGTCAGCTCATCCCCTCCCTTTTCTTTTCCTTGTCACGGCTCTGCGCGCGTGTGGAGCCGCTTCGCGGTGGCGCGCGGAAGCTTAGTGGAAGCTGCGCAGTAGCTTCCGCTCAGCTGCTGCTACAAATATACTGTCAACTGCAGCAGCATCTGCGTCACTGCGTGTGCAGCGGTGGCAGCAGCGGCTGCGGTGTTGCTACTACTGCTGCGCACTACGGCTGCTGCTGCTGCACGCTGCGGCTGTTGCTCCGCGCTGCAGCTGCTGCTGGCTGCCGCCGCCGCGCATTGCTGCTGCTGCCGCTTCTGCGCTGCTACTGCCGCCGCGACTGCCGCTGCTGCTGCTGTGCAGCTACCGCCGCTGCCATTGCTGCGCTGCTGCTACTGACGCTGCTACTGCGCTGCTGCTGCTGCCGCACTACTACTGCGACCGCTGCTGCCGCGCTACTGCTGCCGCCGCCTCTGCTGTTGCCGCCGCCTCTGCTGCTGCTGCTCCTCTGTTGCTGCGGCTCTGGGGGGGTGGCTGCACGCACTACCGCCGCCACACATCTCTACGTGGCGGTACACGCCGCTGCTGCTACCTCTGCAGCTGCGATCTCACGTGGTGGGTGGAGCGCGTTGACGACGACCGGCCGTCTCCAACAGACCCCAGAAACTCTACTGCAGCGATGACTCTCACTGCTACTGCTCTACTGCATCTCTGCTACGCAGCTCAATGAGAACTCTCTCACTGCTCTGATACCATGAGAAAGTGCCTAGAAGCTTCCTAGCAACGCAGCCGCTGACCAGGCGTCAGTGCCTGATCAGACGGTGACGACGGTCAGAGGTCGTACACGCAACGGCAAGGGTTTGGCTAGGAGACACAAGGCACAGTGTCAGAATGCTTCAATATAGCATATGCAGAGAGAAATGACAAATGACAGGTCCAAGGCATAAATACCTGCCGCGGCGCACGGCGGGTGTCGCACGCGGCAGTCCAAGAGCTGCCCTAAAACCGGCCCAAAACCACTGTTTTGGCCGTAACTCTGCGCACACATGTCAGAATGCTNGGCGTCAGTGCCTGATCAGACGGTGACGACGGTCAGAGGTCGTACACGCAACGGCAAGGGTTTGGCTAGGAGACACAAGGCACAGTGTCAGAATGCTTCAATATAGCATATGCAGAGAGAAATGACAAATGACAGGTCCAAGGCATAAATACCTGCCGCGGCGCACGGCGGGTGTCGCACGCGGCAGTCCAAGAGCTGCCCTAAAACCGGCCCAAAACCACTGTTTTGGTCGTAACTCTGCGCACACATATCAGAATGCTGCACCGTCTAAACCTAGACGTGCAGAATCAAAAGACGGACACTACGACTTGCCACATGCATGCATCCATTGACTGACAGTGAGCATACAATGCAAAAACATGCAAATAGGCCTCATGGCCAGTCCGCCGAAAGACGCCTGCAAGACGTATAAGACACAGCAAAGAGCCCCGGTGGCATCTAGGGCTCTGGAACAGTGGTCGGTCAGCTCCAAGCGGGTAGTCCGCCGCCTGTCGTCGCGCCGGCGTCACCAGGGCCGCCTGCCTCAGGGATCTGCACGAGTATGGACACGGCCGAGTGGTCATAGTAAACTGTACAGGAACGGCACAAAGCACAACACCTCCAACAAGGGGCCAACAAGACTGGACCAAATAGTGCTGGGTCTTTCGAGGTACAGATACAAACGATCAGATACCTGGCTCCCGACCATGGAAAGAGTGCCTCATTCGGCAGAGACTATGCGTTGAACTTCTATGGGGTCTCCTGGTGCACTGGCACAAACCACCAAGTGCCTGGGTCTCGACCACCGAGAAAACTCTACACGTATGGGTAAACTGAGCTGCTAGAATGCACCATACATGTCACAGAAGAAGCAGTGTAGCCACTGAAGAACCATCAGCTGAATCGAGGAGGCTCTGCGTAAAAAACGCTACATGATAGCTCAAAGCCCATACACCAAAACTCCCCCTGAGCTGCAAGAGCTGTCGACAAGGTATCGACTGAGAAGATACAAATGATCCCCCGCGATGAGAGAGTCCTGAGAACATGAACGCCAGCACCAATGTTCTAGATGCATCTGCTCCCCCTACATGCGGAAGGATATGAACCTATCGCCTATAGATAACACTGCACCTCCTTCTGGCTCAAGCAATCCTGGGAAGAACAATCCGACAATGATCACAAATGACAGTAGCTGGAGATGTGAATACAACATCAGAGAGATGAGGATGAGGCTACAATGGCTACCATGTGCACAACTTGCTCACGTAATGTCTCACGCCTGTCACTGACCACATGGAAGCTGCCAGAGATCCCAACTGGCAGGATCATGGGTATCACTCTCATCAGACTCAGAGGGTGCACGAGTGGAGAAGACGTTGATGAATGCTCCATGGCTGAGAGAGGAGAGAGAGGATGATCCCCCCACCTCTAGGGGGTGCTAGAGGTCCCAACCGGCAGACTCCAAAGTAGTATAGGTGGAGAGGTTGGTGTTGGAAGGTCCTGGAATGGAGGGTGGAGACGGAGCAAGATCTGTGTATGTGGAACTCACTCCTGCAGTCGGTACAGAAAATGTACACTCCAATGTGCGTAGATGCTCCCGTGCTACAACCAACTCACCCTGGAGAAGAGAGGCGCGCTCACGCATCTCGACATGATCCTCCTGAGTCACTATGCGAAGCTCAAACTCAACATCCTCGAGCACCGCCAACACCTCACTGTACGTGGTGGACAAGGAGTCAACCAATCTATGGAGTACCACCACCTCCATCTCTGCTGGTCAAAGCTGAGTGGGTGCAGGTGCTAAGCCTCCTCAAGTAGCATGTCTCAAAATGTCTAGGGACTGAGACAAAGTGTCATCTGAAGGACGTGGATGCTGGACAACCTGTGAGGTAGGAGGCGTGCAAGGCTCGGAGGTGGAGAGAGATGGTCCAGGTGTAAAGGAGAAGGATGGGGGTCAGTTGAAGGATGTCCCAATGATGTTTGATGTGTCGTCACTTCTCACTACATCAGGATCACCATCCTGTGTGGTGTTGTCTGAGGGTGCCATGGAACTTGACTCCGAACCATCTGGGCTGTGTCTGCTACAACCCTCAGCAAGCATCTCGCCCAACGTATCCTATAGAGCACGCAACCAACCCTCTGCATCCCTGAGCTCACACTCTCCAGACATCTCGATGCAATTGCTCCTCCCCATGTCCCCAATAAAGATGTAACCTGGAGCATCCTCCGGTAAAGGGATATCGTCAGAAAACATCGCTCGCACGGCAGTAACGTATGTCTCCTGCGCCCTGATCTAGGAGCAAATCTCGTCCTCCTCAACTTGGCATCTTAGACAGGAATGACTAGGTGCTGCCGACCTGGTGGAGGGAACTAACTCTGCAGTCACTACCACAGGTGGGCAACACTCTGATGCCCCTTCCAAGATGTCTCTATCAGCTGCTGCACGATCACTTCCGAATGAGAGACAAACCAACGCAGCTGATGTGGTCGATGCAGCTGAGGCTGCTGATGTGGCCAATGATGCTGATGTAGGCAATACTGTCGATGTAGTAGATGCTGCCGGTGAAACAAGTGTTATCGATGCACTTGGTACCAGAGATAATGTCGATGACGTCCAACCTGGTGATGCAGCTAGTGCAGGTAGTACTATTGATGCAGCTAGTGCTGCTGATGCAACTGGTGCTGCTGATACAACAGATACAACCGAGGCTGTCTGTACTGAAGACGGTGTTGATATAGGTGATGTCCGAGTGGGTGATGCTGCGCAAGATTTAGGTGCTGTCGCTGATGTAGAAGATAGAGCTGATGCAACATCCGGAGTAGATGATGATCCTAACAGCACCGACCCTGTCCATGCACAGGATCCTGATGAAGACCTCAACCTCAGAAATCAAGCTAGTCCATCTAATGAGGATGATGATGTCAGTGCAGCCAATGCAAGGAACAGAGCTGATGTGGAAGATGAAGGCACTGTAGAGGCACTAGATACAGCTAGTCGCCTCTAAGGGTGCAACACATGTAGCTGTCACTGACGCTGCTGAAGTATCTGATGCTAACAGAGGTGTTGATGCAACTGATGAAGGTGATGTAAAGGAAGCAGCTAACACTGGAGACGAAGCTAATGATATGCCTATAGTGAGAGATGGAGTAGGTGGTGCCTCGAGTAGCTGGTACCGCTGGAGTAGCTGTCATAGTTGATGCAGCTCGTGTTGTAAGCAAAGCACATGCTGCAGAAGAGGATGATGCCGATGAAGCCGTGGATGCAGCAAATGACGTCGACGATGTGGCTGTTGGTGAAGAAGTAGATGGAGCAGATGGTGGAACTGATGCTATAAGTAGAGTAGGTGTCGTAGAGAAGACGGATGCTGGTGATGCTACTGAAGATGTAGAAGCTGTAGCAGATGCTGCCGCTCTCGATGCAATAGGTGAGACAGCTGGTATAGCAAGTATAGCTATACCAACGCATGAAGCTGGTATTGCAGATGATGCGGAAAGCGTGGATGTAGACTGTGTGGATGTGTCTGATGCTATTGAAGTTGTTGAACCTGTAGAGGACACTACTGTTGGTGATGCAACAGGTGGGGCAACTGGTACAGCAAGTGCAATTGTACTAGCTGGTGCAGCTGGTATAGTATAGGATGTGGAAAGCCTGGATGTAGATTGTGTGGATGTGTCTGATGCTAGTATTGCTGCTAAAGCTTTCAAAGCTGTAGAGGACACTGGTGCTGGTGATGTAATAGGTGGGGCAGCTGGTGCAGCAAGTGTAGCTGTACTAGCTGATGCAGCTGGTATAGTAGAGGATGCGAGAAGCATGGAAGTAGACTCTGTGGATGTGTGTGATGCTGCTAATGGAAATGCTCTAACAGATGTAGTACTCGATGTCTAAGTGGATGGATGCACACACCCCCCCATCAACCAGTGCAAGGACAAAAGCCGGTGGAGATGAAGACGTGCCAGCGACGAGATGAACATTATGCGCTGGACGAAGAGGCCGTCGCCGAGCAAGAGGCTGACTAGGAGGGGGCATGACACCTGTGGAGCGTAGGATGGAGGGAATGGCCTCGGACTGGGAAGAAAGGTCCAGTGCAGCTGGAGAAGGTCCCTCAAAAGAAGAGGAAGATGATGATGACAGAAAACAGGAAGAATCAACCTGATGGGAAAAGAGGTGGTCCCTGACCTGCTGTATCATATGGCACAGACTCTGGAGCTCGGTGTACAGGATCGCCAGAGCGCGAGTGTGGGGAACGGACGAATGAGGTAGGTCCGTCTGCTGTGGAGTGTGAGGGGATGCACAAGGTCGGAGCCAGGGTGGATGCCACCCACTAGAGCGCATGTGACACTGGCGCCAACTGTGGCATCCATCGCCACAGAAGTGGCAGGCAAACCCACGAAAAGCTGGATCCTGTTTGAGGATAAAGATGACCAATCCTATGAGAGTCATGGTGGTGAGGATGGAGAATGCTGTGTCCCAGCGGTGTATTGTCTGACCACGAGGGTGGATGGAGAGCAGCATCACTGAACGGTGCTGCTGGCAGCCACACATCAATCCCTGAAGGCAGAGGGTGATGCGGAGGAGCGTGGAGAGCCTCCCGGCTCGGTGGCGACAAGAAAGACCACGGAGAAGGCTGACCAGTGGGTGAAGGTGGTCCGGGCACCAAGCCATCGGGCTCATGACACGTGTAGGCGTGGAGAGCGTCGGCTCCGGTCGGGGTAGGAGCCGTCCAAAGAGGAAACTGGCCAGGATACCCTGAAAAGGGTGATGCCGGAGGTCGGGTCAAAGTGCCGATGGGCTGGTGCCACGGCAGGGTGAAAGGAATGCTCTCTCCTGGTGGTGGAACCGCCACAAAAGGGAATGGCCAGCATCACAGTGAGGTGGCAGCGTCGGCGATGTGATCACTGTGCAATCCATGATGGGAGTGAGTGTGGGAGATGCTGTGCCCCGGCGGTGTAGCAACTGACCTCGGATGCACATGGTGGGGATGACCACGTGGGGGTGGTCTCGGCTGCGATCTCTGTGGGTGTTCGGGTCCTGGATGAGGTGGATGAGAGTGAAGAACCCTATCAATAGGCATAGTAAAAAACACCCGTGTCAGGTGGGGACCAGGAGGTGGTCTTAGCCATGGCAACATTGTGCCGAGAGGGATGGTGAGATGTGATGGGGGTGAGAGGTGCTATCACTGTTCCTAGTGAATCCAAAGATGAGGGATAAGAATCCGGAATTGATGGAACTGGGAAAGAAAGAAAAATGTACTCACAGTAGACGTGCCTGAGCTACAAGAGGATGAAAAAGTCTAGAAGGGGGTATGAGAAAGTCCCTTTTTTTGTTCTCTTTTGAGAAGGAGAAAAAAATGGAAAACACAAGGTGAAGAATTTTTCTTTTCCGTCTGTTCTACAAAAAAGTTATAGAAATGCCCCCTCTGTTCATCGAGTGCCCAGGCTTTCTTGATTGCCCTTTGGTCTAGATGCCCTTTTTGGGTTTCATAGTAACCTATTACAATCGGTTAGTGGCCAAAAGATGCTTCAAGAAAATCGTGATTGGTGGATTGGTTGTTTCTCTGACATATCCACCAATCAGTGTACAAGAATCAGTCGGAATGTAAGCCCCCCACGTCCGCGGACGCCTAGGTGAGGTCGGCCCACAGATAAAAAATCACGGACATTGACCTAGACTTCCGGACAGACTCCGGATAGTACGGAATGAGCAGTTCGACGCTAGGATTAAAGGGTAAGGTCTGTAGGTTTAGGCCCTCCAGTCCATTGGCAAGCGGAATTTAATACTATTTTTTCCCCTCTACGTCGCTCCCCCTGGCCTCGCCCTGTCCTGTTTCACGGAACTGGTCGTCATGCTAAACTCTTGAGACTCGTGAACCCGACTTCAAACAGGGTCGAAATGCATTCGAAAGAAAAGAAATTCAACCATTGACATAAAAGAAGGTAAATAAGTGAAATTATGCATAAAATTACGTCATGTTATTTTTTATAACATAAGGAAACATTCGAGATTCATCCAAATTTGTCAAAGATCATGTTTTATCTCGTGAAGTTCATGATAAACCTGTGAAACTAGCATGTTCACCATAAAAGAAAAAATTAATCTCATTTTAATAAATTAATCATCAGATGAAACTATATTCATGAAAAAGAGAAGAAATACCTTTTGGGGTTCTTCTTCAATATGTTGGCGAATTGTTATACACAATACTATACTGTCAAGCACATTCGTCTACTTTTTGGCTGTGTTTTTTTAGCTTTTACATCCACAAAAGCTGGAAAAAATCTAGCGTAGCTTGATGTAATTGAGAAAGAGTTCGCCCAAACCATACACAATGGGCGAACAAAAAAAAAGTTTGATCGAATGCGGGTGACAGTTTGGCACTCCATTTACAACCAGTTTTTTGTTTCAATGGATGAATTAAATTCTCATGGCAAACCTTCGATTATGCGGTCCACAATGCGGGCAATTTTTTACCCTCTGAAGAAATACCAATATGAATTCTTTTGCTCGGTTACCATGTAACCCTATGCATGCATAGGGTTGGTTCAGGCCCGGTCAGATGTGGAGAGGAAAACCAACCACGGTAGCATGGGTGACTGCGCACCCACGCGAAAAACGTGGGTAGGCTTCACCAGCAGCCTCGATCGAGGTGCCGGTGAAGTGACGTCGTCGAAAGCGGACGTCGACTACTACAGTGCAGCGTCTAGTGAGGTTTCCGAATCCTCTCACGCTGCTGGGTGCTTGCAGGCTGCTGGCTGCCGCTGCCTTTTCAGATCTGCTGCTGCTGTGCACGCAAGCTGCGCAATGTTGCTGCTCTCGTCGCATTAGACAGCTTCAGCGCAATCTGTGCTTAGGCTGTTGCGCGCTGCTGCCACTGCTGCTCGCGTGCACTGGCTGTCAAACGCGCAGGCAGTGTAATGCAGCTGCTGCTGCCACTAGACGCGTAGGTTCTGCAATGCTACTGTTGCTACTGCAGGTCAAAGGCAGCGGGTTGCGCGCTGCTCATCTGTGAGAGGCTGCTAGCAAGCTGTACGCACGCCGCTGTTGCTTGCCAAGCATTCCTGCTCACTGCTGCCACTGCGCGTTGCTGCTCGCCACTGAATGCGCTGACTGCACGCTGCCCTACGGGCTGCTTGCTACTGCTGCACGCTTCAGCCGCTTCAAACGCGGTTGCTAGCTGCTTCTACTACTGCTTGCCGCCAATCTAGTTGCTGCGCCTGCGCAAAATGTTGCTGTGGCAGCTCATTCCTTGCGGTTGCCGGTTGCTCTTGACTTTTGCTTGCTACTTGGCTGGCAGCGAGGCCACTCACGGTCTCCTACCAGACGGGGTATGGCGGCTGGTTGTTCAGTAGCTGTTGCCAGATAGGGTGCTGCCGCTTCCGTCGCCCATACAGCAGCCTCAGCAGCACCCGGTAGACTATCAATGTAATCTAAATCTAAACGTTACTTTAGAGCCGTCCTTGCTGCCGTCGCCGACATGCTTCCTTCTCTCACAAGCTTATGTCTGCGTGGCGCCATGTGGCGCAACTCTGCTGTGTTCCAGATTTTTTTTTTGCTGCTTTGTTGCTAACACCCCCCCCCCCCCCCTGTGCTCAGACACCATGCTAAAATGAGTATAGGGCATGCAGGCCCATGTTGAAAGAGACATGAGCTCTGCTGGTGAGCGTGAGAAATGAAGTGCCAAGATTTGGCGAAGTCTGGAACGAGTTAATTAGGAATCAAAGAGAACAATGAGCCCTGCTAAGGGCTTATGTACCCGGGACTGGCGGCTAGCCCACCAAGCCCCGTCATCCCCGTCGCACCAGAAGGCATGAATGGGGAATATGCATGTCATAGAGCATGAAAAACAACAATGGAGGTCTCCCCAGGCACCGAAACAGTCAACCGGGTGCCCGGGTCTCGATCGACGAGAAAATATGCCATGTACCCCAAACGTATCCAAACACTACGATGATACATTGGCATCACCGACTAGCTAGGCGAGACAAGTTTAGGCCTCCCGAGACCCCGGAACATATATCCGGGCGTTCGGGTCTTAGCCACATGCAAACTACACACTTTGGACAAGGGGCCAACAACACTTAACCAATCAGTGCTAGGTCTCCCGAGGTACCGGTGTAAACACCAGATACCTCGGTCTTGACCATGGAAAGAGTGCATCATTCGTCAGAGACTATACGGTGAACTTCTATGGGGTCTACTGGTGCACTGGCACAAACCACCAAGTGCCCGGGTCTCGACCACCAAGAAAACTCTACTAAACACGCTTGGGTAAACCGAGCTGCTAGAATGCACCATACATGTCACAAAAGAAGTAGTAAAGCCACTCAAGAAGCATCAGCTCAAACCAGGAGGCTCTCCCTAAACAAAGCTACATGATAGCTCAAAGCCCATACACCAACACGTGGGTCTAGACAACCGAGAAAACTCCAGCAACAGCAGACCAACCAGTCAGGCTGTAGAGACGCATCATCTGCGTCACACCTGTCATGTCGTAGCTACTGGATAAGTTCTTGGACGATCCGAAGTCCCGTCGGGTCGTCACGATCTCCAATGCATCTACCTCTCACCATTAGCTACGAGTGCACCCGTAGCTGTGACGACCATGGCTCGTGCTGGGTGGAAGCCACACACACCAACACTCCTCCTGGCTGACACATCCGTCAACAGCATAATGGATGAGCAAAGGCAAGACAGGATGGCTTGGGAACCAATCATGGCGAGCATCGATCAAGCATACTACAGCAGGGTCTCCTCGTGACAATGGTGCATCCCACCAAGTGCACGGGTCTCAACCATGCTACAATTCAATCACACACCTACGTGTCAAACATCATGCAAGAGATACAGAGAAACAAGGTTTCCTTATGACTTTGGCAAATGTTTCCGGGTGTCCGGGTCTCGACCACACCATGCATGGATCAAACATAATACATGGAGGTAATGGGTCTCGTCAATGGAGGCAATGGGTCACGTCACACCCATAACACTCACCATGTGCGCGGATCTCGACTAGTATCGTGTCGCAGACAGAAATACTAGGCACCAGGTTGGGGCAGCAGCGTTGTTGATGCAGCGCGCGGGCTTCCACGCTCGTTGCTTAAGTCTACTACCCCCTCAGTCTGCTGCTCTAGAGACTAAGTCTGGAAGCTCTGGGTTTGATACTCAGAAGTGCGCGCGCCAGTGTTAGCGCCAGAAAGCAGCTGGAAACTGAAAGCAACTGATTAACAATGAAGAATGAGCAAAAATGGGAGACCCCTCCAAGTTCTAGCTCCCCCCCACTAGTGCAGAAATCGTTACTCAGCTAACCAGCCAATCCGAAAATAGTCCTAGACCTATTTTTTGGCAGGCAGGGTTTTCTCGGTGAGCCCTGCCAGACGCCCGAAAGCCCAAAACCTGGGCGTCGTCTGTTTTGCTTGAACTCTGGACCATACCATAACACCGACAGTGCGAACGCAGTCGTGCGGTCAGAATCAGCTAGAAAAGTAGTAGCAAAGAATTATGGCTGCCCGAAACCGGGTAGTGCTTATGACAGTGAGTGACGCCAAACAGGGCCACACGGCAGGAGACATGGACCCTAGGCACAACATGACGGTACAGACGCAATGCCACACTCAGAAACAGAGCTAGGTGCATGGAAACAGCATCTACACTGGCGATGACCGCCGGTGACCCGACCGCCGAGGAGGCCTGCCGATGGAGCTGAGCGCATCGCCGGAGGGAGGCGGCTCCAGCAAACGGTGCATGGGCCTCAGTGAGCGTCGACTCCACCGAGCGACACTCGAGCAGCGTCAAGTCCCGCCGTCAGTCATCTGCACCCCGATGTACATAAGCCGAGAGGAAACGAGAGAGTACAATGCGAGATGCGCGAAAACCAACACTCCCCCATGACTCACAAGCGTAGTGCACATGTGTGGGCAGAGACACAGTCAACGACCAGGCTCCCCTAGGCTACACAGAGACGCAAGCATGGACAAAGAGAGCCACTCACGGACGCACACTGACCAAAACTCACAGCCTTCTTGAACGAGTCGCGCTTCAGTGCCTTGAGCAAGAAGTCAGCCGATTGCCGTGCTATTTCAACCCACACAATGCTGATGCTGCCTTCATGCAACAACGAACACACATAGTGATACTCAAGGTTGATGTGCTTCGTGTGTGTGTGATGCACGCCGTCATTGTCGGCGATGGCCATGGCACTCTCATTGTCCGAATGCAACGTGATGGATGCGACAGGTTGACGCAACTCGGACAACAGACGATGCAACCACACACTCTCACACGCGCCTGAGCCAAGAGCCACGAATTCAGCCTCAGCACTGCTGCGTGCAATGCACCCTTTCTTGCCGCTGTGCCAAGACACAACTGTGCCGCCGATCAGAAAGATCCAGCCTGTGCGACTCTTATCGTGCGGATTGTCGGCTCAGTCAATGTCAGTGTAGCCCACCGCGATAACACACGGCTGACGGCGGAACACAAGACCTTGCCGAGGAATCGAGACGACATGGCGTAGTACTCTGATCGCGGCCTCGTAGTAGAGGTGACGCGACTCCTGAGAAAACTGGGACAGGAGGTTGATGGCGAACGCGATGTCCGGGCGTGTCGTCGTCGCCACGAACATCAGTGACCCAATGACTCGCAGATACGTGGTCACATCAACTGGCTCCCCCACAACAGCTGGGTTAGAACTCTTGAGTTTCACCTGGCCATCGGGTGACATGGGTGAGGATGCGCTCGGCGCGAGTAGCAGGTCCTCCGCAAAGCGGGTGGACAGAGTCTGCACATAGGCGGCCTAGTGGATGTGAAGGACGTCCTCGGAGCGATCATGCTCGAGCTCCATGCCCAGGAAGACTCTGGCAGATCCAAGATCCTTCATCTGGTAGGCGACGTGCAGCAAGTCCTTGACACGCTGGATGGCCGCCGTGTCTGGCGACGTGATGAGGAGATCGTCGACGTAAACTAGAAGAGCGGCAAAAGTCTGGTCTCCTGGACTGAAAAACAGTGCGGGGTCAGCGGTGCTATGCTGGAGTCCGCCTCAAAGCAGTGTGCTGCTGATTTCTTGGTTTCAGCACCGAGGCGACTACTTCAGGTCATAGAGGGCCTTACGCAGTCTCCAGACTCTCCCAGTGCCATCGTCGAAGCCTGGGGGCTCCACCATGTAGAGCTCCTCACCCTCCAGTGAACCATAGAGAAAAGCGTTGCCCACATCCATCTGATGCAGCTCCCACCCATGCTGGGCGACAAGGCTGAAGAGAGCCCGACTAGTGGAGAACAAGCCAACTAGGGCAAAGATCTCGTCGTAGTCGACCCCAGGAATATGGGCAAACCCCTTGGCTGTCAGGCGGGCCTTGTACTTGTCCAAGGACCCATCGGGCTTCCATTTGCGCCGAAAGACCCACTTGGCGCCGATGACCTTCCGACCTGGAGGAAGGTCGACGAGGTTGTACACATGGTGCTGTCGGATAGCAACGAGCTCATCGGCGCAGGCAGCATCCCAGTGTCCGGCCTCAGGAGAGGCTTGTGCCTCGCGTAGGGTGGCGAGGTCCACTGGTCGTGCTATGGAGCGGACCGAGAGAGTGTGTGCATCTCGAGCCCCAGGCGGGATGCGCGTGAGTGCAACCACGACAGCGTGCCGATGCTCGTGATGAAGCATGGCATAGCCCAGTGCGGAGCCCGGGTGCAGGTCTGCAATGATGGACAAGGTGGTTAAACCTTGTTGCCAGGGTCCCCACTCACGATGGTGGAAGTGGAGGAGACAAGTGGAGCCACGGGGGGTCGAGGCGCCATGGAGTGCGGTACAACAGTCTGCGCACTCACCGACCGTCTGGGTCGGAGGTTGCCGCCTAGGCCACGTGTGTAGCATGGCAGGGCAGGAGATGGCACTGAGTGTGACGGACAAATGGAGGAAGACGAAGTTGCTGGCCCGGAGGGGCCAGCGAATGCAACCGGGGTAATTGGCCCGGATGGGCCAGCGGACGCGACTGGTGCTGCTGGCCCAAAGGGACCAGTGGACGCGACTGGAGTCGCTGGCCCGGAAGGGCCAGCGGATGCAACTGGGGCTGCTGGTCCGGAGGGACCAGCAGACGCGATCGGGGCTGTTGCCCCGGAGGGACTGGAGGAAGCGACTGGGGCTGCCGGCTCTTAGGGACCAGCGGACGCGATTGGGTCTGCCCGTCTGGAGGGACCGGCGGAAGCGTCTGGGGGTACCGGCCCGAAGGGACCAGCGGACGCATCTAGGGCTGCGAGCCCGGAGGGACCAGCGGAGACGACAGGGGCTGCCGGCCCGAAGGCACCAGCTGACGCATCTGGGGCTGCAGGCCCGAAGGGACCAGCGGACACGTCTGGGGCTACCGACTCAGAGAGACCAGTGGGCACGACTGGGATTGTCGGCTGAGAGGGACTGAGGGATGTGTCACCCGGAAGCGGTAGGACGGAGGACGGACTCACCACTCCCCCATGCGACGGGATAGAATGGACGAGCCGGAGAGAATGAGGTCACATGGAAATAGGTCCTCGAATAAGAGGGCATCCTGGGACTCGACGATGCAGTGCCGGGAGGGATCCCAGAAGTGCCAGGCTTTGGATTGACGAGAGATACCGAGGAACGTACAGGGACGTCCGCGGGGGGCGAGTTTGCCGCCCTGCTGTGGGGCGGGCAACCACACAATGGCCACACAGCCCCACACACGAGCTGGGCGGAGGTCAGCTCGCTTACCGCACCAATGCTGATACGGCGTGGACTGGCGGGGAAGGGGGCCGTGGGGAATCTGGTTCCAGACCCAGGTCATGTAGGCCATGGCTTCAAAGTAGAAGCTATCGGAGAGACCAGACTCGACCTGCATCGTGCGGACGGCGTCTGCCATGGTACGGTTCCATCATTCGGAGACACCGTTCTGGGCAGGCGTGTAGGGCGCGGATGTCTCATGGTGGATCCTGCGTGAGGTGAGAAAGGTAGTGGCCTCACCCAAGTACTCACCACCACGATCGGAGCGAAAGCGGCGAAGAGAGCGGCCACACTCGCATTTCGTAAGGACAAGCGAGTCCTCGATGACTGGGGCGACATCGTTATTCTACTGAATGCAAAAGACCCAACGGTAGCGAGAGTAGTCATCAATGAGGGTAAGGATGTAGCGGCCGTGCTCACTAACGGACTCGGTGGGGAGAGGGCCCATGACGTCCGAGTGGACCAGGTCAAGAGGGGCGGATGCACAGGAGGAAGACAAAGGGTTCATGGACCGGTGCATCTTCCCTTGAGCGCAATCAATGCTCTCAATGGGGCACGGGAGGGGGAAGGTCTCTCGGTCAAGGCCCTTGGCGGGCTGGGTGCGAAGCATGCGATCTACGACGGCAGAGTGGACGTGGCAAAGGCGACAGTGCCAGAGGCGAGTGTGTGAAGGAGAAACACATGGCGTGTGGCGACCGACGGGGAGGAGACGGAAGGGGAGGAGGAGAGACGAGGCACATGCCATAGGTTGCCACGGGCAGTGGCATGCAGTACGCCGAGACCAGACGGACGCAACGACACAGTGCAAACACCACGCGTGTACACAACGTCCATGCTCATGCGGTCAAGGGCAGTGACGGATAGGAGACTGAGCTCGGGACCAGGGACGAAGAGGACATAAGTCAGAAAGACATCACTGGCAGGACCACGGAAACGAATGACGCCAACACCACGGACAGGCAACACCTGTTCGGAGCCCGTCCGGACATCGGAGACATCGCCGAAAGGACCGAGCATACTGAAGGCCTCACGAGAGGCCGTCATGTGATGCGTGGCCCCGGAGTTGATGATACAGGTCTCAGCGGGGTCCTGGACCGGGGTCACCAAATCGCTAACGGTCACATGGCAGCAAGCAAGGGATGCGGACGCGGTGGAAGGAGGCGCGAACCGAGACTGCCAATCGTCAAGCCACGCAACCTCGTCATAGGAGGAGGTAGAGGAGACCACGGGAGATGAAAAAACAGACAAGGAAACGGGACACGACCGTAGTTCAGTCTCAGTCATGCAAGGATGGGCAGGAGCGGAGGAGGTGATGCAACTCGCACTTCCCTGGGGAGGAGGGCGTGTCAGGCTGAGCTGGAGCGCGATGAATTGCTCCAGCTGACGCTCACGGGGAGACGATCCGGGAGTGTAGGCCGAGTGCGGAGTGATGGCACCGGAGCCTGGGTGAGGGAGAGACATCGCCGTTGACGGCAGCGGAGGCACCGATGGCTGTGGGTAGTACTCTAGTGGCGCAGGTGTCTGCTGGACTAGCGGAGCTGTCAGAGTGGTAGAGCTATTGGACGAGGTCGAGGTGTCAGACCGGGCGGCAGCCACGGCGGCAGAGGCGAGACGACACTCCTGCTGGCAATGCATGATGGCGATGACGTGCACCTCGTCCGTCGGGAGAGGGCACGTGTACCATACGTGTCCGGGCTGGCCACCGTTGTGGCAGACCGAGCCACCACCGTTGGACACGATTGACGGCTACTGCTACTGTTGTGGCTGACCTTTGCCTTTCTTGTTCCGGCTTTTCTTCTTCTTCCTCGAAGACGATGAGGTAGGTGCGGCGGGGGAAGCGATGGCCACGGAGGCGACGACATAGGTGGCGATGGCAGGGGATGCAAGAGCCTCCTTGCGCTCGAGCTGGGACTCTAGACGAGCTTCCTCAATGCGGAGGAAGAGCTCGTCTGCCCAAGGCATGAGGGTGCCCTGGGCCGCCATGGTGAAGAGGACGTCCTGGGGGTAGAACACGAAGATGTCCGCGTACGTGCTGGTGGCGCCAAGCTTGATGGAAAGGAGTGCGGCCAGAGGCGGTGGGGCAGATCTGTCGAGACGATGAAGGATGTCCTCCGCCCGCTGCTTATAGGCAGTGACTGTCTCAGTCTCCCCCATGTGCAGGGAGTTGAACTCCCACAGCAGGCGGCTTGTCTCGGCGTTGCTGGACAGGCGATGGGGCCAGGTGAGGACGTGCCACGCGGCTGCAGGGTCTGAGGTGGCGCAGTGGTAAAGTCACCGAGGAAAGGCTCGAGGGCCAGGCGGGAGGCTGGACGGGCGACTGGGACTAGAGCAGGGACGGCGCGACCAGCGTCATACAACTGGTCGTCCTGGGTGGGGTCATAAGGGAGGGTGTAGTATGCCCACAGACCCTCATCTTGTGCCCACATCCGGAAACTTAGCTTCTAGCTTCGGTACTGCTCGCTGGCCCGAAGTGGCCGGGGCGGCGTCTCAAAGTCCTTCTGCCTGCGGCCGGCGCCCAGAGTGGGGCCAAGGACGGAGGTCACCGTCTGCCGCTGGCGCTGAGTCTGCTACTACGCCAGGTAATGCGTAGCAGCAGACATAGCGGGGCTGTCGTGCCCAGGAGGGATTAATGGTGGCAACAGACTGGTGGCTGACTGGGAGGCCAATGGCTGCATCGCTGCAAGCTGTTGCGTCAAGGCGTCGAGCTGTTGCTGAAGATCAGCCAAGGGGTCAGGGTTGCCACCAGCATTGGCAAAGGGTTACTACAGCTGTTGATGCTGCTGCTACCACTGCTGTTGCTGCTGCTGCTGCAGCTGCTGTAGCTGCTGCAGGAAAGGGGGGCTGGAGGTCCCACCCACAGAGGAGGACCCCTCCTCATGGTGCCTTATGGTGCCTCTCTTCCCCTTTCATTTTCTATGTTTTTTGTAGTGCTGTTGATGTCAGCAGTGACGTCAGCCTAGGATGACTGACGTGAGCAGAGGAGTGCAACTGCCCCCTTTTTTTACTATAGGAGTGCTACTATCCCCTTTTATTTCTTTTTGTTTTTTTTGTTGTTGGTGAAGTTTGTAGTGACGTCAGCGGATGACTGCTGAAGTCAGCAGCGGTTGACGTAGCCGTTGCTGTGGGGCTGCAGCCACTGATGCTGCTACTGCTCCTCCTGCTGGTATTATTGCTGTTGCTGCTGCGGCTTTTATTGTTGCTACTGTTGCGACTACTACTAGTGCTACTATTGCTGTTGCTGTTACTGCTATAGCTGCTGCTGCTCCTACTGTTGCTGCAGCTGCGGGGGACCCCTTTTTTTTTCTTTTTCCTCTTGCTCATCCTTGTGAGCTCGCTGCTCGTTGCGAGCGACGAGCCGTGAGTAGCGAGCGACGAGCCGCGAGCAGCGAGCTCGCTGCTCGCTGCTCATTGCTCGCTGCAAGCAGCGTGCTCGCTGCCAGCAACTCGCTGCTCGCAGTGAGAAGCGGGTTGCGGGCAGTTGCGGCTGCTGTTGCTGCGGCTGTCGCTGCAGCCGCTGCTGCTGCTATTGCTGCTGTTGCGAGCTGCTACGAGCTGCTGATAGTGTCGGCTGTTGCTCGCTACCGCAGCTGCTGCTGCGAGCTGCTGCTGCTGCGAGCTATTGCGAGCTGCCGTCGCAGCCAGCTGCTGTTGTATGCTAGTGCTACTGGCTATTACTATCGCTGCTTGCTATCGCGGCAAGCTGCTGCTGCTGCTGGCTGCTGATGTCAGTCACACCTGGAGGACGTCGTCGCGTGCATCGTCGCCAGCGAGCGCCTGACGCGGCCTGCCACTCACCTCCTCGCATCAAGCGTGGGGGTCAGTGCTGCTGGAAATAATCCAGCAGCATTTCCCCTGGCCAAGTGGCCTTGGGAAAAATTCTGACGTCGCCACCATGCAGGTCAATGCTGCCAGAAAAAATCCGGCAGCATTTCCCCTACACTGGCGCGTATGGGGGTCTGCCGGCGTTGTTTGGCACATGTTCGTCACTCTTCTACTACTGCTACTACGCTCTGGCTCTAATACCAAGACAGAAACACCAGGCAGCAGGTTGGGGCAGCAGTGTTGTTGATATAGCGTGCGGGCTTCCACGCTTTTTGCTGAAGTCTGCTGCCCCTTCAGTTTGCTGCTCTAGAGACTAAGTTTGGAAGCTCTGGGTTTGTGACTCAGAAGTGCGCGCGCCAATGTTAGCGCCATAAAACAGCTGGAAAGTGAAAGTAAGTGATTAACAATGAAGAATGAGCAACAATGGGAGACCCCTCCAAGTTCTAGCTCCCCCCCACTAGTGTAGAACTTGTTACTTGGTTAACAAGCCAATCATGAAATAGTCCCAGACCTATTTTATAGCATGCAGGGTTTTCTCAGTGAGCCCTGCCACACGCCTGATAGCCCAAAACCCGGGCGTCGTCCGTTTTGCTTGAAAACTGGAATGTACCATAATACAGACGTTGCGAACGCAGTCATGCACTCAGAATCAGCTAGAAAAACAGAAGCAAAGAGTTATGGCTGCCCGAACCCGGGCAGTGCCTATGATAGTCAGTGACGCCAAATAAGGCCACAAGGCAGGAGACATGGACCCTAGGCACAGCATGACGCTGCAGACGCAATGCCACACCCAGAAACAGAGCTGGGTGCATGGAAACAACATCTGCAGTGGCGGTGACCGCGGGCAGCCCGACCGTCAAGGAGGCCTGCCAATGGAGCTGAGCGCATCGCCGAAGGGAGGCGGCTCCAGCAAACGGTGCATGGGCCTCAGTGCGTGTTGGCTCCACTGAGCGACACTCCAGCAGCGTCGAGTCTCGCCGTCAGTCATCTGCACGCCGATGTACACAAGCCAGGAGGACACAACAGAGTACAATGAGAGATGCGGAAAAACCAACAGTCACACCCCAAGTTACCTCGCACTCCTCAAAAGAGTATCAGACCAAAGCCCACACGCCAACACCCCCCTGTGCTGCAGAGGCTGACAACACAAGGAAAGCTGGTGGCTGCTCCCAGCACAATCCGTGAGGAGGGAGCACGGCTCCCCCATAGCCACATACCCCTACACTGCTATAGCAAGGGTGACGACGATGGTGGTAAGATGTACTCGCACAGAGCCTCACCCCGAAGCGTCGTCATCACTGTCGTCGTCGTCGTCGTCGTTGTCAACGTCACTGCTGACGTCACCTGCATATGTGCCTCGTGCAGCATTGAGGGCCTCCTCCAAGACAATCGCTTGTGGTATGGCCTCCAACTACTGAGCTGCATATCGCCTCGTAGCCTCTGTAGTGTGGAGGCACAAGTGGAGCTCGACAAGCTCCGATGCGGCAGCCGACCGGCTGGCTACATCTGCGGCATGTAGGCGATCAGTCGCAAAATGAGCACAACGGTGGACCTCGATCGTGTGCGTGTCAGCACAAGCCAGAGCCTCCTGCAGCCTCGCGGTCTCATCCCATAGGAAATAGTGGAGCTGCGCCTGCTTGTCGCACAAGTCGATGTCCTCTGTGTTAGTCGTTGACTCAAATGCCGTCAGGCCACGAAGTGCTAGTAGGGCGGGAGCGCAAGACAATGAGTCGCCACATGAGTTGTCTGGGGCTGTAGGATTGGCTGCTGCAAAGGCACCTTCTGCTCGTGACACACCTGTCGCTTGGCCATCAGCTGCTGGCTAGACGGTGGCATGTGTAGGTACAGCTGCATCCGCGGCGACGTCGTGGTCATCGAAAGTGCGGTCAAGGCCGTGGTGCTCCTCGTGACCCCTGGTGCACAGCCCGTCATCCATGTGCTACTGGAGGTGTCTGTCCCATACGTGCATTCTGTAGAGACCACTCAGCTCCCTCGAGACGACTGTGTACATCCTCCACATACTCCTGGACAACCCGACATACTGGAACATCCACGGTATAGAAGCGGCTACTGGCCTCCCGGAGCTCGACCATGTGACTTTGCACGTGCGCCTCTGCTCGAGCCAACACTTCCTCCTTCTTGTCCACCGTGGAGCGTAGGCGCTCGGGTACAGGAACTGTAGCTGACGAGAGTAGCTATGTCATCGGCTGGAACCGCCATGGTTTTAGCAACACAGGTCAGGGCAGCGAGGAGTCGGAGGTCTGCAGCTCCCTCTGCATTCTTCATTCTGCACACACGGACGTCTGCTGTCACTGAGGGGCCATCTCGTGCTCATGCCGCGGCTACTGCAAACACGGTAGGGCACTGGGCCTCTACGTCTGCCTCTGACCGTGCATCTAACCACTCCACAACGGATGACTGGTCCTCATAAAGGAATTCTGCCTCGTCCTCGCAGTCCATCACTTCCTCCTGCTGACCAACACTATCTGCCAGAACCACCTTGGCATCTGCTGTGGGCTGAGCATCAGCATTTGTATCACCTGTGCCTCCTGTTGCTGCTCCCGGCACCATGTTGGCTGTCTCCACACCAGCTAATGTGGGAGCGTGCACATCGTCGGGCGCACCTCCGGCATTGGCCGTCGTCACCTCATCCGCTAAGGCATCAATGATCACCATCTCCATCCCCGACTCTGACTCAGCATCGGACCAATCCTCCTCTGACAAAGATTCTCCGTCAGGGCGGACGTCTACCCCCGCCAAACACTCTGCTAACTGAACATGCTGTGTAGCGTCATCCGCCTCAACCATCCTGCGCTCCAGAGCAATCACCTCACCAGTGCCGAGCTTTGCTGCTGTCATCAGCGGACAAACCATCCCCCCCACGACTGACAGCTCGGTAGGAGCTATAGGGACTCGACAGACCAAGCCTAGGACAGGGGACGAGGGGGTCTCGTCATGTGTGACTTCTCCCATGGTCGCATCTGGTGGTGTTGCCTACGTACGACGTGCAAGATGAGTAGCTTGCCTTCGTGCATGACGAGTGCAAGCACGAGCGGTACGGCCAGGGGCTGGGGGTCCGTCCGTCGGTATGATGCCAAGTGCCTCTAAAACAGAGCAGAGGGCGCCGGATGTAGACGAGAGATTTGGCATACTAGCATCGCGAGAGAAAGGGATGCAGGATCAGGAGGAGGATGGAGATGAAGTGGGAGGTGACATCAGCGGCGGGGTGGTAGCCCGCTCAGAATTCACGTGGTCAAGGAGCTGCTGGACCATGCGCTTGAGGTTCCCGACCAACATGTACAGGGCGGCCATATCTCCTTGCAGAAGGGCTGTGGCATCGCCCGGTGACGTATCCACCAAAGGAGGAGGTGGGGAGGATCATACCCGAGGGGGATGCCACCCACGAGGACGCTGTCAGCACTGACGCCAACCATGCTACCTATCTCGAAAGTAGTAGCACTAAAACCCTGAAGACAAGTGGGGCGCATGCCACGGATGCATCGACCATTGAGCCTGTGGCGGCTGCCACGGCTAAGGCTCAGGCGCAGACCATAATGCTGGAAACTCCCACGAGAACACTACGTAGCTCATGTCGAGAGCTTAGCGTGGATGATAGTTCTACACACTCGATCCCGGTGGCGCAAAGAACCACGCAGAGGGATTCGAGTGGAGCAACGTCTCTCAGATGGGCTGCGATGTCGTCAATCACGGCCACAACCTCAATCGTAATGTTGCACTATCCCCACATGGTGGCAATGATGCAACTATTGCAATGTGCGATCTCAAGTCACTTTCAGTGCCGCCAATGCTGCACCGGGTGCCGTCGTCAGCTGACGGCTGTGGCCTCAAGCCACCTTTGCTGCTTTTGCTACTACTGCGACTCTCGCGATTGCTGCGGCTGTAGCGGTTTCTGTAATCAGCCAACGGTGGTGGCCTCAAGCCACACCAAAAGGAAAAATATAAATAAAAAAGTAAAGCAAAAACTCCCTTCCTAAATTCAAAGGGAGTAGGAGCCCCCCCTCCCTCCTTTTTTTCTCAAGTGCCTCACAAATGGGCCCCCCTTGTTCCTCTCTTTTTTTGTGGTTTGGGCCACCGAAAACTCGGTGTCTGTCGGGTACCTCATCCCAGGATTTTGCTGGAGTGCCCCACTCGAGGAACCCCCCTCTTTTTCTTGTTGTCTGACTTGACCCGCGCGACAAGCGCAGTGTAGGGGAAGGCTCGCTCCCCCCCTCGCGTGCAGCCGGCCAGAGGCCGCCCGTCGGCCTCCCCTGCCCCTCTCAGCCAGCGGGGGGGCCGGGGTTTGGCCGGCATGCGCCGGCCGGTGCTTGGCCGGCGCTCTGTCGCGCCCTCCGTCGGCACGACGGGCCCGACCGACCGGACCCCCCGGTGCAGGGTCCCTCTCGTTGGGTCTCCCTCAGAACCGACTACAGCAGCTGCTATAGCAACTGCTGTTGCGATTACTGCATCAACTGTTGCTGTTGCTACTACGACTAATGCCAACGACTGCTGCTTGCTATTGCGGCTGCTGCCTGCTGCTGTTGCTACTGCGAACGCTGATACAGCTGCTCACCAATGCTGTGGTTGCTAGTGCTGTTGTCGCGGCTGCTGCTCACCGCCACTGCTGCTGCAGGCGCCTACTTCCGCCACTCCTGGTGCAACTGCTGCCCGCCGCCGGTGTTGTGGCTGCTTTTGCAGCTGCTGCCCATTGCTACTTCGGTTGGTGCAGCTCGCGGCTGCTGATGCCGCCGCTGCTGCAAGCTGCTTTCGCCGCTGCGCACTGCCACTCCTTGCAGCCGCTGCAAGCTGCTGCTGCAAGCTGCTTCTTCCTTTTTTTGTGAGTGTGTGTGTACAGAGCGGTGACCAGATACGATTGCTGCTGCCATCCGGTGTTGCTATTGTAGTGGCTGCTGCCCGTAGCTGCTCCCACTGCAGGTGCTTCCCGCCGATGTTGCTGCTACGGGGGCAGTTTCTTGCAGCTGCCGTCGGTGTCTCCGCTGCCTCCACCGCTCTGCTGCACTGTAGTTGTGGTGGGTCCCTCCAGAATCTGCAGTTGGTGCTATGGGTGGCTGCCGCTACTGCCACTCACTACTGCTACTACTGCTGTTGGGTCTCTGCTGCATAACACAACGAGCTATGGCTTGTTTGCCCTGATACCATGCGAAGATTTTAGGAAGCTTCCTAGCATGTTTGCCACTGACTGGGCGTCAGCGCTCAGTCAGTTTGCGGCGTCAACACAGGTCGGACGCGAAATGGCAAGGGTTTGGCTAGACGACACAAATCATGTCAAATGTGTTTCCATAAACAAAACACATGCAAAGAGAGAATGACGACTTAGCAACAATCAGCCTAAATAGTTGCTGGCTAATTATAGTCGATAGGGGCGGCAGTGTTTTGGTACTTGCTCAAACTGGCCTAAAACCATAGTTTTGGCTGTAACTTACTGCTCAGGTGTCAGAATCACCCGTTTTCTACACCAAAACGTGTAGAACGATGAGCTCTACACAACAGACCCACGCAAGGGGGTTTGCATCATCCAGACACAAATAGCAAGCAAAACAAGGAAACAAGCCAAAATGGCCTGTCCACCGAGAAAACTTTAGAGCACTCTGAACTGCATTAAGAGCACCCATAAATGTACGAGTGCAGTACAGAGACGTCAGCGTGTGCTTTCCACGACAGGAAGCCCACACAAAGTTGCAAGTCTCCCCTTTGCACTGGTACATGCTACTTGGTGCGTGGGTCTCAACCACCGAGAAAACTCCAGCAACGGCAGACTAGCTAGCCGGGTTGTAGAGACGCATCATTTGCGTCACACTTGTCATGTCGTAGCTGCTGGATAAGTCCCTAGACGATCGGGAGTCCCGTCGGGTCGTCACGATCTCTAGTGCGGTTACGGCTCACCATCAGCTGCGGGTGCAGCCGTAGCTGCGATAGCCATGGCTCGTGACGGGTGGAATCCACACACACCAACAATCATATGGTGATTGATTTCATGAATGAATTGTTGAAGTTGCTCGGCGGTGTTGATCCTTATAATTTCAACGAAGGCATGCTTAACTATTTCAAACTTCCATGTTGATAGGTTACAAGTTGTGTAGGTGGGAGGTAAGGGGGGGGGATGGGATGGACACGTTATGCGTAGACTGGGGTAAACATGTGGACACATATTCATAAATGCAATGTCTCTCCATGTGCACTCATAAAATCATAAAACATGCGGTGGTCTCATTTGTCTACCTTACCAACTTGCATCATAGGTGTCTACTATACATGGAAAATGCTTCCAGTGTGTGGTTGCGTCGTCTGCTGTCCGAGTTGCGTCAGTCTGTCCCATCCATCACGTTGCACTGTGACAATGAGAGTGCCATGGCCATCGCCGACAATGACGGCGTGCATCACACACGCACAAAGCACATCAACGTTGAGTATCACTATGTGCGTTCATTGTTGCATGACGGCAGCATCAGCATCGTGTGGGTTGAGACAGCACGGCAGTTGGCTGACTTCCTGACTAAGGCACTGAAGCGCNTACGTGGCTCTTGGATCAGGCGCGTGTGAGAGTGTGTGGTTGCGTCGTCTGCTGTCCGAGTTGCGTCAGTCTGTCCCATCCATCACGTTGCACTGTGACAATGAGAGTGCCATGGCCATCGCCGACAATGACGGCGTGCATCACACACGCACAAAGCACATCAACGTTGAGTATCACTATGTACGTTCATTGTTGCATGACGGCAGCATCAACATCGTGTGGGTTGAAACAGCACGGCAGTTGGCTAACTTCCTGACTAAGGCACTGAAGCGCGACTCGTTCAAGAAGGCTGTGAGTTCGGTCGGCGTGCGTCCGTGAGTGGCTCTCTCTTTATCTCTTCCTGCGTCTCTGCATGCCCTGGGGGAGTGTGGATGTTGACCGTGTCTCTGCCCGCCCATGTGCACTACGCCTGTGAGTCATGGGGGAGTGTTGGTTGTTTGCGCTCATTGTGCTCTGTTGTGTCCTCCCGGCTTGTGTACATTGGCGTGCAGATGACTGACGGCAAGACTCGACGCCGGTGGAGTGTCGTCCGGTGGAGCCGACGCATGCTGAGGTCGTCTCGCTGTTCGCTGGAGCCTCCTCTCTCCGGCGACGTGTTTAGCTCCATCGGCAAGCCTCCTCGGCGGTCGCACTGCCGGCAGTCACTGCCGCCGCAGTCGCTGTCTGCATGCGTCCAGCACGTACTGTCGTGCCTGCGTCGTCGTGCACTGCCTAGGGTCCCAGTTGCGTGTTGCATGACCCTGTTTGGCAGCATAAACCGTCGTGGGCACTATCTGG
>SZWC01017609.1:24578-58994 GCA_023375785.1 Penium margaritaceum | reverse complement strand
GCCTCCCATCTCAAGGTGTTTGGTTGCACCGGGTTTGCCAAGGTCCAGGCCGGTGAGGGCCTTGGAAAGCTCGATGCAAGAGCACGAAAGTGTATTTTCATCAGCTATGACACCGCCCACAAAGCTTATCGACTGTGGGACCAAGGAGCCAAGAAGGTCATCCGCAGCAAAGACGTGGATTTCCACGAAAGGTCTGTGAGTAAGGGAGAGCATCTCGAACTCGAGAACGCTCCAAAACAGGGAGAGTGGCTCACTCTCCTTGAAGAGGGAGACGAAGCACCAGCACAATGGCATGGGATAGGTGCTACAACAGGGAGAGGAGCTCATGAAGATGACTCGCAAGAGTCAGACTCTGATTCCGACGTATCCGATCCTCTGGAACATGAGGAGGATGCCCCTCCCATCATCAACGACGAACCAGAACTCCAACCTCCGCATCAACAGCACCAGCCAGCAGGTTCAAGGAGCAGTTCACGCCTCAAAGTACCTCGGCAGCATTACGATACAGATAGGGGTGAATGGACAGGCTTCAACCATTCATTCTTGGTTCAAGAGGAGCCAACGTTTGTCGCAGAGGCACTCACTCGGCCTGATAAAGCAGAGTGGGACAAAGCAATTCGCAGTGAACTCAGCTCCATTGAAGAGAATGGGACATGGGTGCTGGTGGACAGACCTGCCGGGGCTCACGTTGTGGGGTCCAAGTGGGTGCTGAAAGTGGAAAGGAAATAAGATGGCAAGATAGACAAGTACAAGGCACGGGTGGTAGCAAAGGGGTTCTCCCAACGGCCCAGCGCAGAGTACGATGAGACCTTTGCTCCAGTTGTGACGTTTGCCTCCATCCGGTCAATGCTCCCCATTGCTGCTGCCAAGAACATGGAGGTCCACCAGATGGATGTCAAGACAGCCTTCCTTTACGGCAAACTTGACAAGGAGGTATTGATGGAGGTTCCGGAGGGGGTTGATGCTCCTGAGGGCAAGGTGTGCAGATTGGTGAAGGCACTCTATGGGCTAAAACAAGCGCCAAGACTTTGGTACCAGGAGATGGACACTTTCATGACCAAGGAGTCCTTCATGCACTGCGACAATGATCCCAGCATGTACGTGCATGAGAGTGACAAAGGGACAATGTTGGTCGCCTTGTACGTTGATGACCTGATTCTATGCTCCTCTTTAACGCAGCTGCTAGACGATCTCAAGGGGCAGCTGAGTAGCAGATTCGAGATGAAGGACATGGGTCCTCTTGACTTCTATCTTGGAATTGCCATCAAGCGCGACAGAGCAGCAGGTACAATCAGCCTGAACCAGACAAAATACATCGACTCCATCNGCCAATCCCGGTCCACTTCACTGGCAGGCCGTGAAGCGCATCATGCGCTACCTTCAGGGGACGCGCCACGTAGGCCTCCAGTTTGGAGGCATTGCTGGATCCGCATCACTCCGTCTCATGTGCTACACTGATGCTGATTGGGGAGGGAATATTGATGACAGAAAATCTACCTCCGGCTTTGTGTGTATGTTGAATGGAGGTGCAGTCAGTTGGGCAAGTCGCAAGCAAGAATGTGTCTCTCTGTCAAGAGCTGAAGCTGAGTACATCGCCTTGGCTGAGGTGTGTAAAGAGATGCAGTGGCTACGAAGCTTGCTATCTGAGATGAAGGCACCACAAGCAACGGCAACGGTCATCAAGATTGACAACATGAGTGCCATTGATATGTCAAAGAACCCCGTTCTGTCGAAGCGCACAAAGCACATCGAGATCCGCTACCACTACGCTCGAAACTTGGTCTACAAGCAGACAGTGGAGCTCAAGTATGTCGGTACCAAGCTCAACCGGGCTGACATGCTTACAAAGCCACTAGACAAGGATCTCCACCAGGCGGGCAGGCAAGGTATTGGCATGGTCAACGCAAGTGATGACGAATGATGATGGTCACTGACGCAAGGTGCAAGGGAGAGATTTGTTGAATGTTTTTTCCCCTTGTTCAGTGTTGTAGGACGGATCAGGAATGCTCTGCCCCTTGTGGAGGTATGACCCCTAGATCCGTTGTAGTGTGACTCATTTATGCTCTGTCTCTTGTGAGATATGACCTGTGAGTACACCATGTGGGTGAGTGGTTACCTTGGCTATTTTGTTGATTTGGCCAAGTGAGAGGTCATGAGGTCGATCCTGGCCCCATGCATATCTTGTTTGCTGTGGAAGCTTCCAAGAAAGAAAGTCCGTAGCTTCTTGGACGCTACATGGTTGGTCTGTCACCTTGACACTAGGATGCTTATGTGTCAAGCCCACAGTGCAAGTCTATTGGTGACGTGGCTGGTTCAGGCCACTTCCCAGGAATGTGCTTTTGAGTTCTAGGACTGGACAGACAGCTATAAAAGGACTTGTCTTGCATGCTGATCAATCAACCCTTGCTTGATGCTCTCTTGCGTATTGACGACTTGAGCTCTTCTTGAGATGTAATGCTAAGGCGTTAGTACTCTTGAAGGTGAAGTGTATGCCTGATTAAGTTTGGGGTGCATGACACATACCTGCAAAGGAAGAAGGTGTAAGAACCTTTGTGAGCTTTTCGGTTTCGCGGCTTCTCTGCCGGAGGTGGTTAGCTCAGTAGCTAACAGAGAGTAACGATGAGGAGAGCAGCGATGCAGACTCAGATGAGGAAGGACATGTTGGAGTAGCGGAAGGCGTGGCAACAGATGATTCGGCAACAAAACCAAAAGCAAATGCAGCCATCCGGGCTATTCATTCTGGCCTGTGCACATCCTTCGACAACCTGTGGCACAGGCGCTTTGGGCACGTGGCTCATCGCACATTGGAGCTCATGGGAAAGCAGGAGCTAGTGCGTGGGATGGAGCTAGATGATGAGGTGGAGGGAGTGGAGATCATGTATGAGCCATGCCTTCAAGGCAAGGCGAAAAGGAAACCCTTCAAGCGCAATGGCACGCGTGCTCTTGCACCTCTTGACCTCGTCCACTCTGACGTATGTGGTCCCTTTCGCATACCATCAAATGGAGGCAGCAGGTATTTCCTCACATGCATCGACGATAACAGCCGCAAAGTCTGGATATACTTTCTCAAAAATAAAAGTGAGGTGAAGGAGAATCTGTAGGCCTTTGTCGCTATGGTTGAGCGACAGAGTGGAAAGAAGGTGAAGGCATTCAGGACGGACAACGGGGGAGAGTACGAAGCTTGCAGGGAGTGGCTTAAGATACAGGCCATTGAACACCAGAAAACTACACCCTACTCACCTCAAAGCAACGGCGTAGCAGAGAGGATGAACCAGACGCTCCTAGGCATGACAAGGTGCATGCTCTTTGATGCCAAGCTTCCTCCTAGGTTCTGGGCTGAAGCAGTGCGTACGGCTACTTACCTTGTGAACCTCACACCTGCAGCAGCTCTACGAAGGAGAGGCAAGAAGAAGCAGACACAGCAGCTGAAGACACCTCAAGAAGCATGGTCAGGCAGGAAGCCGGACACCTCCCATCTCAAGGTGTTCGGTTGCACCGGGTTTGCCAAGGCCCAGGCCGGTGAGGGCCCTGGAAAGCTCGATGCAAGAGCAAGAAAGTGCATTTTCATCGGCTATGACACCGCCCACAAAGCTTATCGACTGTGGGACCAAGGAGCCAAGAAGGTCATCCGGAGCAAAGACGTGGATTTCCACGAAACGTCTCTGAGTAAGAAATAGCGTCTCGAACTCGAGAACGCTCCAAAACAGGGAGAGTGGCTCACTCTCCTTGAAGACGAAGACAAAGCACCAGCACAATGGCATGGGATAGGTGCTACAACAGGGAGAGGAGCTCATGAAGATGACTCAGATGAATCAGACTCTGATTCCAACGTATTTGATCCTCTGGAACATGAGGAGGATGCCTCTCCCATCATCAACGACGAACCAGACCTCCAGCCTCCACATCAACAGCACCAGCCAGCAGGTTCAAGGAGCAGTTCACGCCTCAAAGTACCTCGGCAGCATTACGACACAGATAGGGGTGAATGGACAGGCTTCAACCATTCATTCTTGGTTCAAGAGGAGCCAACGTCTGCCGCACAGGCACTCACTCGGCCTGACAAAGCACAGTGGGATGAAGCAATTTGCAGTGAACTCAGCTCCATTGAAGAGAATGGGACATGGGTGCTGATGGACAGACCTGCCGGGGCTCACGTTGTGGGGTCCAAGTGGGTGCTGAAAGTAAAAAGGAAACAGGATGGCAAGATAGACAAGTACAAGGCACGGGTGGTAGCAAAGGGGTTCTCCCAATGGCCTGGCGCAGAGTACGATGAGACCTTTGCTCCAGTTGTGATGTTTGCCTCCATCCCGTCAATGCTCGCCATTGCTGCTGCCGAGAACATGGAGGTCCACCAGATGGATGTCAAGACAGCCTTCCTTTACGACAAACTTGACAAGGAGGTATTGATGGAGGTTCCGGAGGGGGTTGATGCTCCTGAGGGCAAGGTGTGCAGTTTGGTGAAGGCACTCTATGGGCTAAAACAAGCGCCAAGACTTTGGTACCAGGAGATGGACACGTTCATGGCCAAGAAGTCCTTCATGCACTGCGACAATGACCCTGGCATGTACGTGCATGAGAGTGACAAAGGGACTACGTTGGTCGCCTTGTACGTTGATGACCTGATTCTATACTCCTCTTTGACGCAACTGCCAGACGATCTCAAGGGGCAGCTGAGTAGCAGATTCAAGATGAAGGACATGGGTCCTCTTGGCTTCTATCTTGGAATTTCCATCAAGCACGACAGAGCAGCAGATACCATCAGCCTGAACCAGACAAAATACATCGACTCCATCCTCAAACGATACGACATGGTAGATTGCAAACCTGCGAGCACACCCATGAGCTCGGAGTGCAAACTCTCCACCTCCATGTCCCCATCCAACAAAGCGGAGAAAAATGACATGCTAGGCATCCCATATCAGTCTTCAGTGGGCAGTCTGATGTAAGCCATGGTCGCCACCCGACCAGATATAGCCCATGCTGTTGGGTAGGTGAGCGAATTTGTGGCCAATCCCGGTCCACTTCACTGGCAGGCCGTGAAGCGCATCATGCGCTACCTTCAGGGGACGCGGCATGTGGGGCTCTAGTTTGGAGGCATCGCTGGATCCGCGTCACTCCGTCTCATGTGCTACACTGATGCTGATTGGGGAGGGAATATCGATGACAGAAAATCTACCTCCGGCTTTGTGTGTACGTTGAATGAAGGTGCAGTCAGTTGGACAAGTCGCAAGCAAGAATGTGTCTCTCTCTCAATAGCTGAAGCTGAGTACATCGCCTTGGCTGAGGTGTGTAAAGAGATGCAGTGGCTACAAAGCTTGCTATCTGAGATGAAGGCACCACAAGCAACGGCGACGGTCATCAAGATTGACAACATGAGCGCCATTGATATGTCAAAGAACCCCGTCCTGTCGAGGCGCATAAAGCACATCGAGATCCGCTACCACTACGCTCGAGACTTGGTCTACAAGAAGACAGTGGAGCTCGAGTATGTCGGTACCAAGCTCAACCGGGGTGACATGCTTACAAAGCCACTGGACAAGGATCTCCACCAGGCGGGCAGGCAAGGTATCGGCATGGTCAACGCAAGTGATGACGAATGATGATGGTCACAAACGCAAGGTGCAGGGGAGAGATTTGTATGTTTTTGCCCCTTGTTCAATGTTGTATGACGGATCAGGAATGCTCTGCCCCTTGTGGAGGTATGACCCCTAGATCCGTTGTAGTGTGACTCACCTATGCTCTGTCTCTTGTGAGATATGACCTGTGAGTACACCATGTGGGTGAGTGGTTGCCTTGGCCATTTTGTTGATTTGGCCAAGTGAGAGGTCATGAGTTCAATCCTGGCCCCATGCATATCTTGATAGCTGTGGAAGCTTCCAAGAAAGAAATTCCGTAGCTTCTTGGATGCTACATGGTTGGTCTGTCACCTTGACACTAGGATGCTTATGTTTCAAGCCCACAGTGCAAGTCTATTGGTGACGTGGCTGGTTCAGGCCACTTCCCAGGAATGTGCTTTTGAGTTCTAGGACTGGACAGACAGCTATAAAAGGACTTGTCTTGCATGCTGATCAATAAACCCTTGCTTAATGCTCTCTTGCGTATTGACGACTTGAGCTCTTCTTGAGATGTAATGCTAAGGCGTTAGTACTCTTGAAGGTGAAGTGTATGCCTGATTAAGTTTGGGGTGCATGACTCATGTCAACAAAGGAAGAAGGCCTAAAAACCTTTGTGAGCTTTTCGGTTTCGCGGCTTCTCTGCCAGAGACCTTCAATGCGGTCTTTGTGGTGGAGAGACAGACTGGCCACAAGGTTAGAGCTCTACGCAGGGACTTTGGCAGAGAGTACTTGGATTATAGTGGGTGGCTGAAGCAGTAGGGAATCAAGTGGGAGCACACAATGCCCTACTTGCAACAATCTAATGGTGTGGCAAAGTGGGAAAACCAGACGTTGCTGAAATGCTCATGAATGCAGAACTTCTGGCTGGAAGCATTGCACACCACAAGCTAAAACATCAACCTGACCCCGATGGTGGTGCTCAAGGGGAAGAGTAGCTTGCAGATGCTACAGGAGATATGGAGAGGGTGAAAACCTAGTGTTGCATACCTAAGGGTTTTGGGGTGGAATGCGCACGCAATAATGTAGGCTGAACAACGGCGCGACAGAAAAATAGACCCGCGTGCCAAGCTGTGCCTCTTCCTTGGCTACAAGAGCAAGCAAAAGATGCATTGGCTTGATGATGTGCACAAGGTGGAGGTCTTCAGCAACCGTGGCATCAATTTTGATCAAGAAGCAGAGCTACAAGAGGAGTAGCGGTGACATCGGCATGGAGGACTCTCTCAAGCAGGGGGAGTGGCTCCAGCTCCTCACCCATAGGGAGGAGCTGGCAGACGCCAACGTCGACGACGCATCTTTAGAGTGTGATGGTGCTGGGATGCAGCAGGGAAAAGGTGCAGACGTGGCTGCCACCGGGGCGCAGAACGCAGCAGCCAAAGCATAAGAGAGGAAAGACGAGGACGACACTATCAAAGAGCAACAGCAAGACCAGCAACCAGCGTCACCAAAATCACCACAATGTAGCAGGAGGCAGCAGAATCTGGCAAAATGATACCCTGCAGAAACAGGAAGCTGTATTGGCATGGCTTGGTGCATGATCCCAGCCATAGAAGAGCCAAGAACCATGAATGCAAGAAGCACTTGCACGGTCCGAAGGGGAGCACTAGGACGCAGCTATCAAGTCAGAGCAGGCTTCCATTACTGAGAACGACACTTGGGAGCTTGTGGACCGGCCGAAAGACGCAAAGGTCATTAGTTCCAAGTGGGTCTTTAAAATAAGTACACCAAGGAGGATGAAGTGGAGAAGTACAAGGTGTGGCTGGTGGCAAAGGATTTTGCACAGCGCAATGGCAAGCACTACGACAAGGTATTCAGCCCTGCGACCAAGTTCACAAGCATCTGGGCGATCCTCATGGTGTCAGGTGCCAAGGAAATAGAGCTGTACCAAATGGAAATCAAAACAATGTTCCTCAATGGCATTCTGGACAAGAAAATATTCCTGGAGGTTTGGGAGGGGATGGACATGCCAGAGGGCAAGGTTTGCAGGACATGCAAGTCATTGTGTGGGCCAAAAAAGTCACTGTAGTGCTGGTACCAAAAGATGGACAGCTTCATGGTGTACCTCGGCTTCAAGCACTATGAAAGACATCACAATGTGTATGTGTGGTGCAACAAACAGCTCCACCAAATCATCGCACTATACATTGATGATCTGCTAATTTTTCCTTTGACTTGCTGCCTCTACAGTAGCAGCCAGAGCAGCTGAGCGGCAGGTTCCAGATGTCCGAAGTCGGGGAGCTGAAGCACTACCTCGGGTTGATCATCACGCGGAATAGGAGGGTGTGTACGCTTGAGCTGGGGCAGACCAAGAACGTGGCCGAGGTGATGAAGTGGTATGGCATGGAGGACTGAAAACCTGTTGGCCTCCACATTGTTTGACCTGAGCACGGCAATTTCATCGAAAACAAAATAAGAGTGGGAGGACACAACAGGAGTGCCGTACCAGTCAGCGGTGGACAGCCTCATGTACACTATGGTGGCAACTCTACCCGACCTTGCCTATGCGGTAGGCCAAGTGAACTGGTAGATAGCCAATCCCAGGCCACTGCACTGGAGCGCAGTCAAGCGCATCCTCCGCTATCTGTAAAGAATGCGTCATGCACACTGAGGTTAGAGAGTGAGCGAAGGACCAACCCCTTACCCCTGGTCTGCTAAATTTATGCAGACTGCGTCGGTGACGTGGAGGGGCAGAATTCCACCTCAGGTTACGTGTTCTTCCTTGCGGGTGTAGTGATCTCGTGATGAAGTAGGAAGCAGGACTCCATTGCCAAGTGATAGAAACTTAGGCAGCCCTCGGGGAGGTGATCAGGCTAACCCAGAGCCGCTAGGCAGGATCAAGTGTATGTGAGAGACAAGTTGCAGGTTGCAGAGACAAGAATATGGAACCGTGTGAAGTTGTGTAGAGAGAGCGAATGGCTACTTTTACTTGTGGATGGGAGATCACATTAGCACAGCTTTCTAACAAGCCTAAGTCCGCTCCATTTGGCACATGGAGCTGGAAGAACCACCCTGTCAAAGTTCACCTCCTAGCACACTTCTAGTCTAGCGGGATGAGCGGCAGTCACACTCTAGAGAATTACCATCCCTGCCATAAGCACAACCAATAATCTTGATGGGGACCTTCCTTGAAGCTCCCTGAAGGTCCTCCTGCTGCCTTTCTGCCTTGAAGGCCGCTCGAAACATCCCTACCCAATAATTCTGGTTGCCACTGGTCCAGGTAGTGCAAGAGTCGTAACTGCTACCAAACCTTGAAAATCCATATCTCCCTCAAACAAACTCCGAATTAAGTTCCATAAATTGCCACAGAACCAGGAAAAAATCCTCTACAAATCTATGGTACCTGATAATATTTATCAACCAACCCACTTTGGTCACTTTTTGGAACCCTATATCCATCATTCTCCCACTTTGTGAGAACAAAATCAGACAAGTCCACACGGTGCCCTCAGCTGCTGAAAGCGATGTGCTGCCAGCGGCTTGGTCAGGAAATCTGCCAGCATCATGCTTGAGGGGCATAACTTGATGTGCATCACCTCCTTTTCCACGATCTCGCGGATGAAGTGGTAGTGCAGGTCGATATGCTTGGTACGAGCGTGGAACTCTGCATTCTTTGTGAGCGGGATGCCACTCATGTTGTCACAGTAGATGGTTGTTGCAATTTTCTGCTGCTGCCCAAGACTTGCCAGCAGCTCACGCAGCCACACTGCTTCCTTTCCTGCTTTGTTCAAAGCAATTTATTCTTCCTCAGTGGAGGAGAGAGCAACACACTCTTGCTTCTTACTCCTCCAGCTGATTGCTGCTCCTCCAAGTAAAAACACAAAACCACTTGTCGATCTCCTTGTGTCCAGATCTCTGCCCCAATCTGCATCGCTGTGGCCAATGAGGATGGGGCTGTTGTTTCCATTGAAGGTGAGGCTAAGGCTGGTGCTACTGTCGAGGTAGTGCAGCATATGCTTGACGGCCTCCCAATGTGGCACACCCAGGTTGGCGCAGAACTTGCCCACTTCTCCCACTGCTTGGCTGATGTTGAGGCGCGTGCCGACAGCTGCATACATGAGGCTCTCAACTGCTGTTTGGTATGGTACCCCATCCATGCGGCTGCTATGATGCTTGCCGTGAGGAGCCTGTGTGATGCTCAGATTTGCTCCTACTTCCAGTGGTATTGCCACCTTCCGTGCACCTCACATGTTAAAGCGCTTGACAATATCGCTCACGTAAGTGCTCTGCGACAGCTCCAAGGTCTGATGCTGCCGATCACGCTTCACCTGGGGACCCAGGTAGTGGCTCAGCTCTCCCATGTCCTTCATGTCGAACCTGGCTGCAAGGGACTGCTTAGAATCTTCGAGGAGAGGCTTTGATTCAGAGGCAATAAGCAAGTCATCAACATAGAGCAGGATGATGACCTGGCCTCCATCCTGTGTGCGCCCATAGACTGCATGATCTGCCTTGCTGTGCACAAAACCAAGGCTAGCCAGCTGCTCATCAATCTTGTGGTACCATGCACGCGGCGCTTGCTTCAGACCGTAGAGTGCCTTCACATGCTTGCACACATGACCCTCCTGCCCTTCCACCACATACCCCTCTGCCTGCTCCATGTACACATCCTCCTCAAGGTCACCATTCAGAAATGCACACATCACATCCATCTGGTGCACCTCCCAGTCCATGGCAGCGGCAAGAGCAAGGATTGCACAGATGGAGGGAAACTTTGCGGCGGGTGTGAACATCTCATCTTTCTGCACATACCCCTTCGCAACCAACCATGCTTTGTACCTGAGCACCTTACCATTAGCACCGTGATTACGCCGGAAGATCCACCTGCAGCCGATCACCCAGCTACCACGTGGAGCTTTCTCGAGAGTCCAGGTCTCGTTCTTCATAAGTGCATTGTACTCCTCGTCTGCTGCGATATGACAATCTGCTGCATCAAGATTGTGCATGGCTTTGCTGAATGTCGTTGGGTCGTCAGCGATGGTGAGGAAGAGGAGCTCATGGTCAGAAGACTCCTGTGAAAGTGAAAAACTGCACAGATTCAGCAACTCCTCCAATGACCTCTGCACCATGGTTTAGTCCTGCAGACCTTCGTGGCAGATGTTGCTTGCTCGGCTGCTCCTCCTTCTTTGTGTTGGTTGCCGGCTGCATTGCCTCCTCAGCTCCCTCTGCTACGCTGTCACCACTACCTTTTGCACGCTCCTCATCAGCCGTGGGCTCTTTGGCTCCCACTGGCTCAAAAGCCGGTGCAACCATGACTATTTCCATAGGGCTCCATTTCCAGCCCTTCACATCCTTCTTGAATACCACTTCATAGCTGAGAAACAATCTTTTGCGCAGCGAAGTTGTACGGCCGGTATCCAATGGTGTCATAGCCAAGGAAGGTAGCCTTCACACCCTTGGCATCCATCTTGTTTTGTTTAGCAGCAGGCACATGGATGAATGTACTGCATCGAAACAACTTTAGGTGCGTGACAGTAGGATTGCGTCCCTTCAATGCCTCCTCCAGCGTCATCAGTGGTACAGCGTGTGTTGGGTTCTGATTTTTCAGGTACATGGCGGTGTTGACCGCCTCCACCGACAATGTTGGCAGGATCTCGGCATCCTTGAGCATGCTGCGGACACGCTCCATGAGCATGCGGTTGGCACACTCAGCCACACCATTCAGTTGTGGTGTCGTGGGTGGCGTCACCTTGTATCAGATCCCATGGTTTTTGAGGAAGTCGTGGAAGTCCTTGGAGAGGTACTCGCCTCCGCCATCGGTGTGAAGCACCTTCAGATCCATGTTGCCCCGAGGTTCTGATGTGGTCAGACCACCGCGGCTGCGGCACCGCGGGCCACCGCAACGCAGCATCAATGTGGCTGACTGGGAAAAAAGCGATCCTGCCCCTCCTTGAGCGTTAGACCCTCACAAATACGTGGGGCCTGACACTCGCAACCTGAGTAAGAAAACACATTGACGGAGGGCGTTCAACTTCTCCATCGGATATTGTAAACCGATAAGGGGTTTCATGGACAATTCTTGCATTTAAATGACATGTATGACATGTGGCAAGAATGTTGGATGGGAGATTCCATTAACAACCAATCACAGTGTCTCGTTTTCTGACATGGCATGCCAACACGTTGGAGCTTACGTGACATGGCCAGTTGGGCGGACGTCTATGATTCTTCTCCAAACTGGTACACGTGCGGCTCATCTTTCATGGCCTGTGTCACAACTGGACACCGCAACGCAAAGGGTGCATGCATCCACAGAATGCATCATACAATCTGTATGTCTCGGGCTCCTATAAGAAAAAATGCATTGTCCATGCACATCAACTAGTCCGCTCATCCGTTAAACTGCTCCCCGGACAGGTGGATGCGCTGGACTCATCCAATGCAGTCCTTCCTCCTCCCGAGGTTCCAAGATGCATACTGTCCAATCCTTGGTTCGTAACGTACGACCAAACTTTGGATTGTACGCCATGGAGCAAAGTAACACGGTGGCCCCAATCTAAGAGAAGTACCCGGGGGTGTTGTCGCAACGGTGCTGCGCCAACAACCTTGACCTCCGCATGAAGGATGTCCGTAAGACAGAGTGGGGGTCGGGCGTCATCTATAAGGCAGATAGGGTGGTTGCTTTTTTTCGCAACAATGACATGCCACATACTTGGCTGAAGCAGCAGAGTGGAGGCAGAGTGCTTTTGCCCAATTGTGATACGCGGTTTGCATCCGGTCACACCATGCTATAGCGCCTCCTCCACATGAGGCCATTTCTTTTGAAGCTCGTGAATCACTCGTCATAGAAAGACATGGATGGCCACCGTGATAGTGCATTCAAAGACAGGAAGAAGGTGGTGCGCAAGCTAGTCCGCTGAAGTGTTTTTTGGTTGCATGTTTGTCAGCTGCATGACTTGCTGCTCCCTTTTGTGAAGTGCTTGCGCATTGCTGTTGCCGCTGGTGGACAGGCAGACGTGATTTACGAGGGCCTTCTGGATTTCATGGTGGATGTCAAAGCTCTGGCTAAGACCAGTGGCAGGAAGCCTGCCAAGGTTGGTGAGGCACACGCCAAGCATGCCATGGAGCGCCTGAAGACAAGGTGGACTGCAGACATGAACTGTCCACTCTATGCTCCAGCACACCGTGCTCATCCAGCACATTTTGGCAATGACATGAGTGGTGATGTCACAATGGTGCAATCATGGGCACATGTCACCTAGGCCTTGGTGCCGGACCGCAAACATGCACAGCTGCCTCAGGAGCTGGAGGCGTTCCAGCTCGGCCGCGTCACCAAGGATGTTGTACCGCTGGCAACAAAGCGCGTCAGTGACAAGGCGCTGCTGGCAGTGGCCAGGGTTGTGATCGGCACTCTCCATGCCTAAAAGTGGGCCTCCCTCCACATGGCGCATCTTCCAACGCTGCGGGAGCTTGCCATCAAGCTGCTGTCCCAGCCCTGCGCGTCCTCAGACTGCGAGCGTGCCTTCTCTACCCATGAACTGATTCACACCGCCCGCCGCAACCGCCTCTCCGTGAAGACTTTGGGGATGTTGGTGCATTGCAATGTTCACCTCCATCGTCTCTACAAGCGGAGTGTCGAGCACAATAAGACCGGGTGGATGACGGCGGAGGAGTCGGAAAGCAAGGATGAGGGACAGGTTGTAGAGGAAGAAGAAGAGAGTGACGATGAGATGGAAGAGGAGGAATAATTCCACGTGGAATAGGATGAGGATGAGGAGGAGGTCAGGTAGACACTGAGCAGTGGCAGCAGAAGCAGGCAGCAGATGATGTGCCCTCTTTTGGACTGGAAGTGAGGCACATGGCTGACTTTGAGTGGGATGCAGAGGTTCTTCAGCAGCAGGAGCTGGAGAATGCAGCAGGAAGAGGTGAAGCTGAGGCGAGGAATGCAGAGGATAAAGGGGATGAAGGGCAGGGTGAGGAGGAGGATGATGGAGAAGAAGGGCAGAGTGAGGGAGAGGAGGGAGCAAAAGAGCAGGGTGAGGGGGGGGGGGGAGCAGCAGGGCAGGATGAGGGCGGAGATGGGGGAGCAGGAGGACGAGGTGAAGAGAAGGATGGTGTCAGGAAATCCACGTGGTGCGGTTCCGAAGTTTTTCTGATCGTCTTTAGTGGTTTACATCTCCTTTTTGGGCTAATCTGAGACTGAGCGTAAGCTTTTTATTTACCTCACACTACGTGAGCAGACAATTACAGACAGTCACTTTTGCAAAGGGAATAGCATGATGTTACATTAGTTTTTTAACATAGACATGATCTAAACATACATAGGGATAGTCATGAGCTTTCCGAAGCACCAAACCGCGTGCAATTCAGCCTATTGTAGCCCAAGTTACGCTTGCCAAAGTGCAGGTCTCACCCAACACAAAAGCCTGACACTGCCACACGCCTTGGCGCCTTCCTTCACGTGCGAAACGCCTTTCGTGAGGCGCAGATCCCATCGCACGTGATGTATGGGTCCCCTGTGCTGTCTCCATGCACCTTCCCCATTTTGGGTCGAGTTTGGTGATGGGCTGTGACAAGGTTTGAAACCTGTCCGTGGACCTGCAGTCAGAATTTTCACGAAATCCCCAAGTAACAAAATGTACTACTGAGTTTCGGACGCCAAGCCAGAATTTTGGCTAAGTCCCTATGTAACAATCTGCACTACAGGATCCAGTGGATGATCCGCCGGATCAGGTGGATTATCCACCGGACACCTCGGCAGACCTTCTGGGGCAATTTCTCCAAATGGTACTTTGGTTAGTCCGTCCGGTCGATTATCGACCGGAAGTCGAGTCGCGGCCGGCTCTCAGAGCCACTGCGCACACCCCAACTTTGGAAGGCCATATCTCACTTGATTCTTGTCCGATTCCGGTGAAACAACTTCCACCAGATTCAGCAACCCCTCCACTTTCAGGGGAAATCATCCAAGAAATCCTTGAGTCACTAGATCCACCAGCACGGGCGTTCCTATTTCTGGCAGCTCGTCGACGCCTCCGGGCGCCGCACTTGGGCATGCACAGGGGCAACGTTTTGACATTCTCCCCCTTGCACGTGCCATGCCCGCTGCTCCTGCTTGCACTCACTCATCCTCCGCAGCTTGTACACCTTGCCCTCCAGCACCTTCACCCCCTCCGGCACCTCCATGCTGAATTCTTTGTCGATGATGGCATTGACGAAGGCAGTCTTTACGTCCATCTGTTGGAGCTCTGTATCCTTTGTGGCTGCCACCGCAAGGATCACCCGGATGCTTGTGAACTTGGCGACGACATTGAAATTCTCATCGTAGTACTTTCCCTTACACTGTGCATACCCCTTCGCCACTAGCTGCGCCTTGTACTTGTCCACCACACCTTCCTTCGTGAACTTGGTCTTGAAGACCCACTTGGAGCCGATGGCCTTGACGTCTTTTGGCGTGTCAACCAACTGCCACGTGTCGTTTTCAGCAATGGACGCCAACTCCGACTTGATGGCGGCGTCCCACTGCTTTCCCTCGGACTGCGCAAGCGCCTCTTGCACGGTCGTCGGCTCCGTTGATGGAGCAAGCATGCTCCGCGTCATGCCGATCCATCGACCGGTGCCTTCGTCAAAACACTTCCCTGCTCTCCGCTGCCTCCCGAAGCAGCGTTGCAGTTTTGGTGGTGTCTTCTCACTTTGTTGTAATCCTTCCAACTCTGCCCGCTCTGATGAATCATCAACCGGACCGCTCCCTAAGGTTCTCTCCCTCTTCGGCGAACCATTGACCGGACGGGCAGCACGTCAGGAGGATTTTTCTCTGACGTCCGGCGCAAACTCTGCTGGGAGTGCACGGTTTGGCACCCGCAGTGCCTCTTCCAACCGATCCTTCCAGCGGATCTCCAACCCAGTTTCATCGTCGTCAAGATCTTTTGCATCAGCTGCTGCACCTGCTGCACTGCCGTGCTTCGTCCCCACATCATCGACCACTGCGTCCACCGGCTCCTCCTCGTAGTCAAGGAGCTGGAACCACTCTCCCTGTTTTGGAGTGTTCCCAACGCTCATGTCATTGCTGCTAGTGCTAAAGCTCTGCTGCTCGTCAGACTCGATGTCACGACTATGCATGATCTCTTGCGTGCACGGGTCCTAGAGTCGGTACGCCTTTTGAGCACTCTCGTAGCCAAGGAACAAGCACGGCTTTGCCCGTGATTCCAACTTGTTGTTGCGTAGTTGCGCCGCCTGCACCATCGTGTGTGCCTTGCACCCGAACACCTTTAGGTGCGCCATGTTTGACTTGCGCCTACTCCAAACCTCCTGCGGCGTCTTCCAGCTGCCCTTACCCTTCAGCACCACTGTTAGGTTGAGGTTGATGTTGTGACTTGCTGTACGCACAGCCTCGCGGCAACCCCGCATCCACAAGCATGGTCCGCACCATGTTCAGCAGCGTCAAGTTCGCCCGATCCGCCACTCCATTGGATTTTGGCAAGTATGGCGTAGTGGGTTCCCACTTTATGCCCTATTGCTTCATCCACCCGCTGTACCCCACGTACTCTCCGCCATTGTCACTGCGTAGCACTTTGACGTTTCTGCGAGTCTTTTCCACCACTGCAATGTACTCCTTCAGCCGGTCCAGGATCTAGCCTTTCCGCTTCATGAATCACACGTACAGCTTCTTGGTGCAGCCATCGATGAAGGTGACAAATCATCTGAGCCGCTCTTTGACGGTGATATGAACGGTCCTTGTACGTCGGTTTGCACGACCTCTAGTAGGTCCTTTGCATGAGCCTTGTTCTCATTGAACGGCTTGGCCGTGCCTTGCCCAAAATGCAAGGTTTGCACTTTCTGTACGCTGCTGCATTTGTTGCCGCATCTGGTGCACTGTCGATGACGAGGGTGTGCACCATGTCACGCTTCGCTATCTGTTTAACAGTTGCTGAGTCAAATGCCCCAATTTTCGGTGCTAGAGGTCCAGATCAGCACTTCCTCCCTTGGCCATGTTGACGACGCGCTCCTGCAAATCTGCTGCGTCAGATGCCGCTTGGATTACCTCAATCTCCATGATGTAGAGACCACCCTCGCGCTTTGCCTCCAGCACGACCTCGCCCTCGCCGTCAATGTACACCACTACGACTTTCCTGCGGAAGAGCACCTCATACCCCTTGTCCGTTAAGCGGCTGACACTCAGGATGTTGGCAAGGCCGGGGACGTGCTGCACATCACCGATTGTGCACAGCTCCTTCTTACCGCCCACCACAACTTCCACCTCGATGTCGCCTTGGCCGGCCGCCGGCTTGACTTTGTCGTTCGCGACCACCATTGCCTTGGATGAATTCTCGTAGGTGACGAACCCCACCTTCTTGACCTGGGTGTACTCCTCAGCCCCAGAATCAAGGAATCGCCTGTTGGCCTTCTTCACAAAGTGGTTCTTGTTGCCGTTGAGGAGCCACCTATCCTTGGTGTTTTTTGTCGCCAGTCTTCGCATCCTGCGGGCACTCACGGGGGCCAAGAGGAGGACAAGGAATCCCCGCAGCTCCCGCGTTGCACTTCGTTACGGATGTACTCTTCAACCATGCCATTCAAGCGATTCAATTCAACCAAGCGTAGCCAAATTTACGCTTGCCGAGGCACAGGTCTCACCCATGCAATTCAACCAAGCATAGCCAAAGTTACGCTTGCCGAAGCACAGGTCTCACCCACCACAGAAGCCTGATGCCACCACACGCCGTGGCACCTTCCTTCACGCGCGAAGCGCCTTTCGCAAGACACAGATCCCATTGCACGTGATGTATGGGTCCCCTGCTCTGTTTACATGCACCTTTCCCATTTTGGGTTGAGTTTGGTGATGGTGTGTGACAAGGTTGGAAACCTGTCCGTAGACCTGCAGTCAGAATTTTGACGAAGTCCCCGAGTAACAAAACGCACTATTGAGTTTCGTACGCAGAGCCAGAATTTTGGCTAAGTCCCTCAGTAACAATCAGCAGTCAAGATCCGGTGGATGATCAACCGGATCAAGTGGACTATCCACCGGACGCCTTGACAGACCTTACGGAACAATTTATCCAGATGGTACTTCTTATACTCGGTCCGGTCGATTATTGACTGGAAATCGAGTCGTAGCTGGCTCTCAGGGCCGCCGCGCACACCCCAACTTTTGGAGGGCCATATCTCCCTCGATACGTGTCCAATTTTGGTAAAACACCTTCCACTGGATTTAGCAACTCGTCCACTTTCAGAGGCAATCATCCATTTTAGCATCCAAGCAATCCTTGAGCCTCTAGATCTGCCGGCGTGGATGTACCTCTTTCTGGCGGCTCGTCGACGCTTTCCCCCTCGCCAGTTACGTCGAAAATTTCCCCCTCGTCGTCGAGGGCGAAATATTCAACAATCTCCCCCTTGCATCTGCCATACCTGCTTCTCCTGCTTTCTCTCACTCATCTTCTCTGGGCCCTCCGGCCCATCATAGCTGGTCATCTTAAGCCCGACCACGCTCATCGTGTGCCGGTCCGTGGGTTGCGCTTTGGTCCAGAAATCCGCAAGCATGTTGTACGTGCCGCAATGCTGCAGCACCACCTGCCCCTTCTCAACCATGTCCCGTGCGTAATGATAACGCACATCAATGTGCTTCATCCTCCTATGCTGCGTTGGGTTGTTGGTTAGCAAGATGGAGTCGGTGTTGTCCTCTTGCACCACTGTTGGCTCCTGCTGCAGCACGCCCAGCTCCCCCAGCAACATGCGGAGCCACACCGCCTCCTTGACCGCCTCCGCCAGCTCTATGTACCAAGCTTCCGCTGTGGAGGTGGCGACACACTCCTGCTTCCTGCTGCACCACAAGACTGCTGCACCAACGAGGAAGGACATGTAGCCAGATGTGGACTTTCGCTTGTCCACATCCCCGTCGTAGTGTGCATCAGTGTAGCAAACCACATACAAAGGTTCCGCTCGCCCCTTGCCGTCGAACCTCAGGCGCGAGTGCTGCGTGGCCTGTCGGAGGATGCGCTTGACTGCCTACTTGTGAAGTGGCCCTGGATCGGCCACGTACCTACTCACTTGGCCTACCATGTAGGCCAGGTCCGGTCGAGTCGCCACCATGGCGTACATGAGGCTACCCACCACTTCTCTTGTTTGCGGCGCCATTGCCACACTTAATTCACAGGTTGTGGAGATAGGACTGCACACTGGTTTGCAGTCCTTCATGCCGTACCGCTTCAGCACCTCAGTCACGTATTTGGCTTGCCCCAGCTCAAGCGTGCGTGTCCTCCGGTTTTGCGTAATGCTCACCCCAAGGTATCACTCCAGCTCCCCCATGTCCGACATCTAGAACCTGCTGCTCAGGTGCTCTTTCAGCTGCTATAGGCTCGGCACATCTGAGGAGCACAAGATCAGATCGTCCACGTAGAGTACGACGATCTAATGGAGCTTCTTGCTTGGCCGCACGTACACACTATGATCCGACTCACAGCGTTTGAAGCCGAGTTGTGCCATGAAGCTGTCCATCTGTTGGTACCAGCATCGGGGCAATTCTTTTAGCGTGTACAAGGACTTCCGCAGCTTACACACCTTGCCCTCCGGTACCTCCACCCCTTCCGGCACCTCCATGCAGATTTCTTTGTTGATAATGACATTGAGGAAGGCCATCTTTACGTCCATTTGGTGGAGCTCCATATCCTTTGCGGCTGCCACCGTAAAGATCACCCGGATTCTTGTAAACTTAGCGACGAGGGAAAATGCCTTGTCGTAGTGCTTTCTCTTACACTGTGCATGCCCATTCACCACTAGCTGCGCCTTGTACTTGTCCACCACATCTTCTTTTGTGACCTTGGTCTTAAAGACCCACTTGGAGCCGATGACCTTGGCGTATTTTTCCCTGTCAACCAGCTGCCACATGTCATTTTCAGCAATGGATTCCAACTCCGACTTGATGGCCACGTCCCACTGCTTCCCCTTGGCGTACGCAAGTACCTCTTGCACGGTCGCCGGCTACGTCGCAGAAGCCAGCATGCTCCACGTCATGCTGATCCATCGACTGGTGCCTGCGTTGAAATGCTTCCCCGCTCTCTTTTGCCTCCCGTCGTGGCGCAACAGTTTTGGTGGCGTCTCGTCACTTTCTTGCGATCCTTTCAACTCTGCCCACTCCGGTGAGTCATCGACCAGATGGCTTCCCTAGGTTCTCTCATGCTCTGGCGAAGCATCGACCGGACGGGTGACGAGTGCGGAGGATTTTTCTCCGACGCCCAACGCGAACTCCGCCGGGAGTACACGCTTCGGCACCCACGATGCCTCCTCCAACTGATCCTTCCACCGGATCTCCAACCCAGCTGCATTTTCGCCAACGTCTTCTGCATCACCTGCTGCACCTGCTACACCGCCACGCTCCGACGCGGCATCATCCACCTCCCCATCCATCGGCTCCTCCCCTTAGTCAAAGAGCTCGAACCACTCTCCCTGTTTTGGAGTTTTCCCAACGCTCATGTCCTTGCTGCTACTGCTGAAGCTCTGTTGCTTATCAAAATCGACATCACGACTGCACATGATCTCTTGCATGCACGGATCCCAGAGTTGGTATACCTTTTGCGCGCTCTCGTAGCTCAGGAACAAGCACGGCTTCGTCCGCGGTTCCAGCTTGCTGTCGCGTCGTTGCGCCGCTTGCACCATTGCATGCGCCTTGCATCAGAACACCTTCTGGTGCGCCACATTTGACTTGCACCCACTCCAAACCTCCTGCTTAGTCTTCCAGCCGTCCTTACCCTTCAGTACCACTGTTGGGGTGAGGTTGATGGTGTAGCTTGGTGTACCCACAGCCTCTACCCAGAACCGTTGCGACAACCCCGCATCCACAAGCGTGGCTTGCACCATGTTTGTGAGACTGGGTACTCTCAGGAGGTTAAGCTTTAGTGTGTGGAGAGCACGGTTGCAGCGGAAAGATAGATTTGGAGAAGTCTGGAAACCAGAGGTGGAAAATAGAGGTTAAATACAATGAGCAGAGTACAAGGTATTTGTACTGTTTGGCTGGCTAGCCCAAGCCCCAGTCTAGTGCTTTACTAGCTTGCTACAACAAGCTACTTGAACCTGTACTCGATGCCCTACTTGCACCTAAACACGGTGTCCTACTTGCACCTAGTGCCTTGTGCAAGAAGAACCCCGGCCGTCGATCGTCAAGATCGACGGTCAGTCTTGTCTCTCGGTGAGCCGCCGCGTTAGTCTTATATGGCTCTTGGCGGTGGGTGAGGTCACCCTGTTGCGCACGCCACGTTCTATTCAGACCGTCCCATGTTCACAATCAATAGATTTGCTGTCGCCGTTGACCGTCCGCGTTGCTCGGGCTGTCTGCCAAAACATCCCCTCGACGGGTGGCGTCACCATCATGCCACTTGCCAAGAGGGTGACATGCAACCGCGCGTTGTGTGTTCGGAACGCACCCGCGAGGTTGTGTGCCAAGCCCCCCCCCCCCCCCAGCGACAGCGTGATCCTCACGTCGTAGCTCTCTCACTCGCTCGCTCCTCGCTCCTCGCGTCCGCAAGCCATCGGGGTCCTGGCACACCTCCCGACGCATTTCTGAAAAAGCGAGAAACTGCTCGCATGCCCCCAAAACTTGGACAAAGCCCTGAGTATGCCAGAAAAAGGTAGGCACCTTATTACACTCACCCCCCCCCTTCCCCCCCCCCTCCCGTCGGAGGCTCGACATCCCGGCACGCCTGAGGTACTCTTGGAGAGCGGTATTGGTACCTCCAACATGGAAGTTGGCCTTTGGCTCCCAAGAGTTGTGCTCTGCCGGGTACCCCTTCCACTGCACCAAAAACTCACGACGTCGTCCCCTCAGGCGGTCCGCCAGAGTCTTCTCCACCTCAAAATCCTCACTTCCTTCAATCTGGACAGTAGGAGGTGGAGTTGTCCCGCGACCCTGGAAGAAGGTGTTGGGGTTGAGATAGGCACAAAGCAGGGAGATGTGGAGCACCGGATGGATGGTGTAGTGAGCTGGCAGCTCCAGCTTGTAGGAAACGGTCGACCACTTCTCCAGAATGCGCAACAGACCCACCCATCACGCCATTAGCTTGGGACTCCCAACTCCCATCAGCTGCAGGTTAGTAGAGTTCAACATCACCTGATCTCCCACTTGGAACTCCTCCGCAAAGCGATGCTTATCAGCCTGCTGCTTCTGCTGCTTTCGTGCCTTCAACAGCCATTGCCGCACCACGTCCCAAGTGGTGGCAAACCCTTTAGCAATCTACTGCACAGCTGAAAGAGATGTTCTTGTAGGAAGGGCGGCTGGGCTCAGTTGTTGGTGGCCATAGACCACCTCAAACGGTGATTTTCCTGTTGATGCTGACACCGCTGAATTGAAGGCAAAGTCTGCCACTCCGAGATTCTCTTCCTCACCCTCTCCATCCGGTGGGACCATGCTCCACAACAGTTGCTCCAAAGTCTGATTCATGCGCTGTCTGTCCATCGCTCTCTGGGTGATATGTTGTGGTCAGTTGCACTCGCGTGCCCCGCTTCTCCATGAGATCTCTCCAGAACCGCGAAGTGAAACGTAGATCGCGATGGAAGACCACAGACTACGACACTCTATGCAGCTTGATGTCATGACTAAGGAGGATTTGAGCTGTCCCGGCAACTGTGATGCTCAACAGACATGCAATGAAATGTGCCATCTTGGAAAACCGGTCCACCACCACCAACACTGTGTTGTTGCCTTGCTGCGTCACAGGCAACCCGCCGATGAAGTCAAGCGCGATGTCTGTCCTTGGCCTCTCTGGTGTAGGCAATGGTTGTAGCTCCCCACGTGGCTTGGTCCTCCGCGCCTTGATGCATTGGCACACATCACAACTGCTTGCAAACCTATAGCAATCAGTTTCCATTCACGACCACCAGTATTGGCGTCCGAAAGCTTTGAGCGTCTTGTCGAAGCCAAAGTGACCCGAGTAATGGGTGTCATGCACCTCCTCCAGCAACAACTGTTTCAATGGCGCATAATCGGGCACGACAAGCCTTTGCTCCTGCCCCCTTTGCCAATACGTTCCATCCCACGTGGCGTCTTTCAGCGCACCACCTGTGAACTCACTATCCACGCCACAGCCGTGCTTGAACATGCTATGCATGAATGGAGATCCCATCAGCACTGAGATGACATTGAGGCTCAAGTCCGGCCTCCACAACACAGGATCTGCCGGGTTCACCTTCTCAGGCTTGTACTGGATCTTGTAGTCAAACCTTCCTTCAAAGAACTCCATCCAACGAGTCTGTCGGTGACTGAGGTCCGGCTGCATCTTCAGGTACTTCAGGATGTAGTGATTTGTGAAGACCATGTAGCGTCGCGACTCGAGGTAGCATCTCCAGTGCTTGAACGCATGGATCACCGCCAGCATCTCCTTCTCATGGATTGCATAGTTCAGCTCCGCCCCTCCTAGCTTGTGAGACGCGCACGCAATCGGCTGCAACCCTTTTCCGTGATCCTACATCAGTACTGCCCCAATGGCATAGTTACTTGCGTCCGTCGCCATGACGTACTCCTTGGATGAATCTGGATGCACCAAAACCTGAGCGTCATACATTGCAACCTTGAGCTCCTCAAAGCTCATCTACTCCTTCACATCCCATTCCCACTAGTGATCCTTCCGTAGCAGCTGGGTCAACGGCGTATCCGGGGGTACGCAGAGAAGGCTCTACGTACCCCCGGATGAATTTCCAGTAGTTGTTGACAAACCCCAGAAAGACTTGGATGTTACGCACGCTCTTTGGTGTTGGCCACTGCTTCAGTGTTTCCACCTTCTTTGGGTCCATGTGGAGACCCTTACCGCTCACGATGTCCCCAAGGAACTCCACCTCTCGCTTCTCAAACTCACACTTGGAGAGCTTCACAAACAACTTCTCTTTTTGAAGAATGTCCAGCACCTGCCGAAGGTGTTGTTGATGCTCTTCCAGAGTTCAGGAGTAGATGAGGATGTCGTCGAGGAACACCACCACGAGCTGGTCCAAGTGAGGGTGGAAGATCCTGTTCATGAGGCTCATGAACGTTGCAGGAGCGTTGGTCAACCCAAACGGCATCACGAGATAGTCGAAATGGCCGTACCGTGTTCAAAACACCCTCTTATCCACATCCTGCTCCGCAATCCGGATCTGATAGTACCCTGAGTGCAAGTCAATCTCACTGAAGTACTGCGCTCCCCTCAGCTGTTCAAACAGCTCCTCAACCCATGGCAGCATGTACCGGTTCTTGATCATTAGACTGTTCACTGCGTGATGGTCTACGTACATCCGCAACTCCCCTGTCTTCTTCTTCATGAAGAGGACTAGTGCAGCGTAGGTGACACCAACGGTTTGATGAACCCCTGCTCCATTAGCTCCTCCAACTGCTTCTTCAGCTCACCCGACTCATTATCGCTCATGCGATAGGCAGCCCGCACCGTTAGAGTTGCTCCCGGAACCAATCAATTCTATGGTCAATGTCCCGCTTTGGTGGTAAACCCTTTGCCAGCTCAGCAGAAAACACATCATCATAGCTGGCTAATACTCCCTTGATGCCTTTCAATAGCTTTGTTGCTGATGTTTTCTGCTGCTCTCCCTCTTCTTGCTTTGTCGCTGCTGCTAACACTTCCACCTTTTCAGCTGTTGCCTGCTACCGCACCCACACAAGGTACACTTGGTTGCCCTTGTCCTGACAACTCTTCAGCTGCACGTAACTCAACTACGGCACCTTGCCTGCCTTGGAGTCCTTATCCTCAGCCCACAATGGCAAAACATTTTTTCTCCACATTTCTTCACTTTCACCTGGCCGCGCACCCAATCCACAGTAGGATTCCACCGGTGTAACCAGTCACACCCCAGAATGACGTCATAGGCATCCATCGGGCACGTGCAAAAGTTCACCTCGCACGACAGCTTGCCCAGATGGATCCTCAGTTGCTTCAGAGGCAGTCCGCACTCCAGCTCCCCTTGCACCAACTTGGCCGTAGTTGGCCTCCTCAGGTAGTCATGCAAGCCCCAACCTCTTTTCAAGCTGGTCGCTGAAGAATGAGTGTGACGCACCGCAATCCTTTAATCTGCCGGCGAGTTTGATGCCCCTCGCCATCCACAGAACCAGCCGATGAGGTTTCGGCTTTCAGGAGGATTCCCTGAAGGCTCCCGCTTCCTTCGCTCCGCATCAATACACTCGGCAGCTCCCTAGTTTTCGAAGGACTTTTGGGGCTGGTGTTCACTGATGTGGACGAAGCTTTCCCAGCAGTTGGCCGTCCGCCACTCACTGCTGGTTGCCATTTCCCTGCTACTTCTTCTTGCAGTCCTTCTTGTCGTGCCTGAGCTTCCCGCAAACCCAAAATTTCCCACCACATGGTTGTTCTCCTGCTTCTTACAAAAACCCCCTTGACCCCCCCCCCCTCTCCCTGTGGAAAAGCCTCGACGTTGTACGGCGTAGTCCATGCCTTTGCTCTTCCGCAGCGCTCCAGCAGTGCTTCCTCCCAATGCTCTGCTCTCAAGGGTTACGCTTTCATGTGTGGACAGCACGGTTGTAGCAGAAAGATAGATTTGGAGAGGTCTGAAAACCAGAGCTGGAAACTAGGGGTTAAATACAATGAACAGAGTACAAGGTATTTATACTAATCGGCTGGCTAGCCCAAGCCCCAGTCTAGTGCTTTTCNCCCCCCCCCCTCTCCCTGTGGAAAAGCCTCGACGTTGTACGGCGTAGTCCATGCCTTTGCTCTTCCGCAGCGCTCCAGCAGTGCTTCCTCCCAATGCTCTGCTCTCAAGGGTTACGCTTTCATGTGTGGACAGCACGGTTGTAGCAGAAAGATAGATTTGGAGAGGTCTGAAAACCAGAGCTGGAAAATAGGGGTTAAATACAATGAACAGAGTACAAGGTATTTATGCTAATCGGCTGGCTAGCCCAAGCCCCAGTCTACTGCTTTTCTAGCTTGCTACAACAAGCTAATTGCACCTGTACTCGGTGCCCTAATTGCACCTGAACGCGGTGCCGTACTTGCACGTAGTGCATTGTGCGAGAAGTCCCTGGCCATCAATCATCGAGATTGGCGGTCAGTCTTCTCTCTCAGCGAGCCGCTGTTTTAGTCTTCTATGGCCCTCAACAATGGGTGCAGTCACCCTGCTGCGCACGCCACCTTGTATTGCGACCATCCCACGGTCGCAGTCAACAAAACTGCTGTCGCCATTGATTGCGCTCACTGTCAGGGCCGTCCGCCGAAACATCCCCTCGGCGGGTGGCATCACCATCACGCCACTCGCCCACAGGGTGACACGCAACTGCCTGTTGCATGTTCGGAACGCACTCGCGAGGATCCGTGCAAAGCCCCCACCAGTGACGGCGTGATCCTCACTTTGTCGCTCTCTCGCTTGCTTGCTCCTCGCTCCTCACTTCCGCGAGCCATCAGGGTCGGGCCAGACCTCCTGATGCATTCCGAAAAGGCTCTCATGCCCCCGAAACTTGGACAAAGCCCTGAGTGTGCCAGAATAAGGTAGGCACCTTACTACATTGTTGAGCGGCGTCAAGTTTGCACGCTCCGCCACTCCGTCGGATCATGGCCAGTACGGCGTAGTGGGTTCCCACTTGATGCCTTGCTGCTTCATCCACCCGCTGCAGCCCACGTACTCTCCGCCATTGTCACTGTGTAGAGCTCTCACCTTTTGGCGAGTCTTCCTCTCCATCGCTGTGATGTACTCCTTCAGCCGGTCGAGGACCTTGTCTTTCCGCTTCATGAATCACACGTAGAGCTTCTAGATGCAGACATCGATGAAGGTGGCAAAGTATCTTAGGCCGGTGTTTGAAGGTGATTTGAACGGTCCACACACATCGCTATGCACAACCTCCAGCAGGTCCTTTGTGCGAGCCTTGTTCTCATTGAACGGCTTACGCCGCGCCTTCCCCAAAATGCAAAGTTCACACGTTTTGTGTGCTGCTGCATCTAATGCTGCGTCTCCTACACCATCGATGACAAGGCCACACATCATGTCATCATGTTGTGCTTGGCCATCTCCTTAACGGTTGCGGGAGCCGAATGCCCCAATCGTCGGTGCCAGAGCTTCAGATTAGTGCTTCCTCCCTTGGCCATGTTGACGATGTGCTCCTGCAAATCTGCTGCGTCAGATGCCGCGGGGACCACCTTGGTCTCCACAATGTAGAGTCCGCCCTTACGCTTCACCTCCAGCACAACCTCGTCGTCGCCATCAATGCTCACCACTGCGCCTTTCTTGTAAAAAACCACCTCATACCCCTTATCCGTCAAGCGGCTGACACTTAGGATGTCAGCCAAACCGGGGACGTGCTACACATCACATAGTGTGCACAACTCCTTCTTACTTCCCACCACGATTTCCACCTCCACGTCGCCTTGGCCGACCGCCAGCTTGACTTTGTCTTTCGTGACCAAAATTGCCTTGGAGGACTTCTTGTAGGTGACGAACCCCACTTTCTCAACCTGGGAGTGCTCCTTGGCCCCAGAATCCAGGCTTCGCTTGTTGGCCTTCTTGAGGAAGTGGTTCTTGTTGCTGTTGAGGAGCGACCTGCCCTTGGTGTTTTTGTCGCCGGCCTTTGCCACCTCCGAGGTCTCACGGGCCCAATGGCCCTCCTTGTTGCAGTTGCGAAACACACCTTTCTTAGCGCCCTTCTTGCCGCCGCCCTTACCACCGCTTCCCCGGCCCTGGCTTCCACCACCACGCGCATTGGTGACGAGGACCGACAAGGAGGACGAGGACTCCCCGCAGCTCCGGCGCTGTGCCTCGTTGCAGATGTACTCTACGACTGCGCCATAGGTGAGCTTGTCCTTTGACCATCCTCCAAGAACGGTGATGAGTGGATCCCCACTGTCAGGTAAGGCCATGAAGAAGGTTATCACTTGCAGCTGCATGTCGATCTTCCACCTCACGAAGTTGCATTATGAGGCAAGCAACTCAATCTGCTGCATGGAGAAGATGACATCATCTTCCTCCTCGATTCTCACCATGAGGAGCTGCTTCATCACGCAGATTTTGTTCGCGAGCGACTTGGATTGGTGGATGGCGCAAAGTTCTTGCCAAGCTTCGGGTGTCAGTTTGCAACCTTCATAGTAGCCCCACTGTTACTCGGTTGTTCCGGACACCAAGAGCATGAGCGCCTCCATGTTCTTCTTTTCAAAGGCTTGCTTCTCCGCGTCCGCAGCAGTTACCTCTATGAGCACCTCATTTCCCAACATAACATCCACCAGCCCCTAATGTGAGGGGTGTAGCTCAAACTGCCACCTTCATAGCCCAAAGCCTGGGCCGCCTACATACTTCTGAATGGGCTACGTCTCCTTCTGCGCCCTTGGCGCAGCTTCTACTCCAATGGGTTCTCGAAACTTAACGGCGACGTCCACGATGACGATCCCGTGCCCTGCGGAAGACGTGAACGTTGGAGACCATCAAACTCGTGGGCCCATAAACCTGTATCAGGAAATCCATGTGGTGCGGTTCCAACATTTTTCTGATTGTCTTTAGTGGTTCACGTCTTCTGTTTGGGAAAATATGAGACTGAGCGTGAGCTTTCTGGTCGCCTCACGCTATGTGAGCAGGCCATTAGAGACAGTAACTTTTGCGAAGGGAATAACACAATTTTGCATTAGTTTTTTTAACATGAACATGATCAGAAAATTTATAGAGCTAGAAATGAGATTTTCAACGTACCAAACCGCGTGCGATTCAGCCAGGCGTAGCCTAAGTTACGCTTGCCGAAGCGCAGGTCTCACCCACCACAAAAACCTGACGCCACCACACGCGGTGGCACCTTCCTTCACGTGCGAAGCACCTTGCGTGAGGCACAGATCCCATTGCACGTGATGTATGGGTCCTCTGCGCTATTTCCACACACTTTCCCCATTTTAGGTCGAGTTTGGTGATGGGGTGTGACGAGGTCTGAAACCTGCCAGTAGACTTGCAGTCAGAGTTTTGACGAAGTCCCCAAGTAACAAAACATACTACTGAGTTTCGGATACCGAGCCAGAATTTTGTGTAATGTAAGTCCCTCAGTAACAATCTGCAGTAGAGGATCTGGTGGATGATCCACCGGATCAGGTGGATGATCCTCCGGACGCCTCGGCAGACCTTCCGGAGCGATTTCTCCACATGGTACTTCCATTACCCGGTCCAGTCAATCATTGACCGGAAGTCAAGTCGCGGCCGGCTCTCAGAGCCACCGCGCACACCCCAACATTGGAAGGCCATATCTCCCTCGATACTTGTCCGATTTGGGTGAAACAAATTTTACCAGATTCAGCGACTCTTCCACTTTCAGGTGCAAAAAAAAGCATACGAGCGATCCTTGAGCTGCAAGATCCGCCGACGCAGATTTTCCTCTTTCTGGCGGCTTGTCGGCACCTCCTGGCACCGCATTTGGGCATGCGGAGGGGCAACTTTTCAACAGATGGAGAAGAAGATGGAGGTACTGCTGCTGCAGGAGGAGCAACAGCAGCAAGCGTTGCTGGCACGGCCAAGCCAGTGTCAGGAATCACAAGAGCAGCAAGGAAGGCTGCTGCTGGCAGCAGCAAGGCCTTGGGCAGCAAAGGCAAGGCTGCTAAGGCTGTTAGGGTTGATAGCAATGCTGCTGGGAAGGCTGTTGGTAACATCAGCAAGGCCACAGCTAGCAAAGCAAACAAGGGTCTGAGAGTTGCAGCCAGTGCTAAAGCAACAGCTTTAGCTACAGCTAGCAAGAAGGCTGGGAAGCGTCAGCTTAGAGCTTATACACGCTAGGGGTTGGAGGGAGGAGTGGAGGGTAGGAGTGGGGGAGGGCTGGTGGAGATGTGAGTAGAAGGGGGGGGGGGGGGTGTTGAAATGCCAACTGCTGGCATGTCCATGGACATGCCAGCAGTTGTCCAACTCATGTCCTTGTCATGGAAATTCATGTCCATGACAATGACATGAATGTCCTTGTCATGCTCCGAAAGGTGCAAATTTTACAATTAACCTCCCTTCTCCTAGTTGTAATGTCAGTTCCCATTTCCCATGTGTGACATGCTGAAACTGTACAGTAGTTGTTACAAATAGAATTCAGCATATGTGTATCATGGAAACTTTAGATGACATAGGTTCACAGTGGTCTGAAAGAATTACATACTCATGGTTGTGTTTGTGCACATGAAGTTGACTCTGACCTCCCTGAGAAGAATGACTGTAGACCCCCCCCCCCTCCCCCCTGAATCTCATAAGGACCGGTGTTCCGATGTGGCCGATGTGTACCATAACCTCATCGATGTACTGTGGTGCACATCGATGTGCCGCGGTGCGATGTGGGGAGGGCAACATGGCTTCATATGCCTTCCACCCTCATTCTGTGCAGCATCCAACCATGCCTTGAATGTGAAAAAATACTCATCTTTCCTGGCCAAAAAGAACACCAATGTCTTTTGCGACTTGTCATCAATGAATGTGAGAAAGTACAGCTTGTCGGACAAGGACTGTGATGGCATGGGACCACACGTCAGAGTGCACAAGAGAGAGAAGCTCAGCTGCTTCCTTCCCCTCCTTAGATAATGGAGAGCAAGCTTGCTTCCCTTTGATGCAGCTCTCGCAGGACGATGCACAGGGCTACCTCACCTCCTTCAGCTGTAGGCCGCGCAGCATCTGCTGCATGGAGATGATTGCGCTGAAGCCGAGGTGTCCAAGCCGGCGATGCCACAGGCCGATGTTGTTGTCTTCCACTCTCGCAGCTGCTGTTGAGGCGGCTCCCTTCTCCGATGCCACAAAAAGATGGTGGAGGCCATCTTCGTTGTCCGCCTTTACAAGCACCTGGCTCGCACGCGCATAGATGGTGCAGCCACCATTATCAAAGCAGAAGTGCAGGCCTTGAGAGATGAGAGAGGAAAAAGAGAGGAGGTTAGCTGTCAGCCCCAAAACATGGAGCACTCCCTTCACACAACGTTCCACATGCTTCCCCTGGACAGAAGCACAGAAGACAATCTCACCCTCTCCCACCACCATCTGCACATGATTTTCACCCATGTATACTCGGTGTGGTTCAATAGCAGTGTAGACAACAAAACACTCCAAGAACAAGGTAATTTTGGCAGAGACGTGCAAGACTGTTTCACTCTCCCAATCAGCACTGCTGGCGGAAGGCATCAAACTGTTTCCCCGCTCCCACCCCAGATGCAAGGTCTGCCTTCTTCTTCTGGCATTCGTGTGCCCAATGGCCTGGTTTTCTGCAGTAGTGGCACTTGCCCTTCTTCTTCCCTCCATCTCCACTACCGTTGGTTCATGCAGCACCACCCCCATGACTCATGTTGGTGGCAAGGGCTAAGTCCAGTCCACTTCCTCCTTCTCCCTCCTTGCGGCGCTCCTCCTCTAATAGCAGGCTCTCTTCCATTTCATCAAGAGATAGATTTTCCCCACGCTGGTGCAGGGCAACTATGTGAGGAGTGTAGCTGCTAGGAAGGCCAGAGAGGATGGTCACCATAAGAACACGCTCCTTGACAGGGTCCTCAATTGCACCAAGCTGGTCAGACAAAGCTTTCACCATGTTGGGATAATCGATCATGGAGCCCGACTCCTCCATTCTGACGAAGCAGCTGCATGTTCATGAGGATTAACTTGGAAGCATAGTGTCAATGCACCGGATAGCAACAGTCTAGAAAACGAGTCCTGACATGGGAGGCCGCCAACCACTCTTGGTATTGCAACCAAGACAACATATCACCCTTGAACGAGGGATCCATACTTTAGGTTGGTTCGGTTTGCACCCTCTCAAAGTCCGCATGAAGGTCTTTAGTGTCTACCATTGCTTGGACACTCTGTGAGGACTCTCAAAGGTAAGAAATACAAATGGATGCATGCAGGGTATAGGCCTTTCTACTTGGAGAGCTTTGCTAACGCTTCTGTTTGCAGTGGCTCCACAGGAACCAGCCTCAGCCTACAGTCCTATTTGGTGCGTCCAAAGACCGCCAAGTGTCATCCTCAAGGCAGGTTCTAGTAGCTTCCTAGAATCTTCCTATCCCATTCTGGGCCACAAAGAAAAATGTGAGCGTCGCAGGGATTGAGCCCGTGACCCATGAGCTCTGGCGCCTGTCTCAACTAGGCCACAAAGTTCTGTTTCCTATGATGATCTCCAAGGGACATACCCATTATGGGCAGTGCATTCCTGGCCTATCTCATAACAAACCAAGGGAACGTACTCCATAGAGCAGTGAATGCCTTGTCTTTCCGTGCAACCAGACAGCTAGCCAGTGGACAAGGTGCATACCATTCAACAAATATCTACCTTGCACCTCTATCTATCTGTTGCTCACTAGGCTCCACCGACGCCTTGGAGCTCACCCTTCCTCTGCACTCCTCACGTCAAATCCACAAATACCTGCATAGCGCAAGACGCTCTCCAGCAGGTTAGTCATGCAGTCAGCAAGCATGCTCTTGGTTCCGTAGTGCTGCAAGTCCACCAAGTTCTTCATGACCAAGTCCCGTGAGTAGTGATAACGTATGTCGATGTGCTTTGATCGCCGGGAGATGATCTCATCTTTAGCCATCGAGATGGCACTCATGTTGTCCATGTGTACAACCGTGGCATCCTTCTATGGTACTGTCATTGTGCCAGGCAGGCTAAGCAGCCACTGAGTCTCCTTGCACAACTCAGATAGAGCAACATACTTTGCCTCAGCCGTGGACACAAAAACACAATCCTACTTCCATGAGATGGCAGCACCATTCAAGATGCACACGTATCCACAGGTGGATTTCTAATCGTCAAGATTTCCTCCCCAGTCGGCATCGGTATAACACTTCAGGTGGAGGGTGTCCGTACTTTCTTGGCCTCCAAGGACGAGGCCCATGTGACATGTATTCTACAGGAAGCGCAGGATGCGCTTGATTGCCTACCAATGCTGTGGCCTGGGTTGGCCAAAAACCTGCTCAATTCTCCCATAGCATAGCAGATATCCGGACGAGTACCTACCATGGCGTACATGATGCTATCCACGGCGGACTGGTAGGGGATGTCTTGCATCTCCCTTTGTTTTGCTTCATTTCTTGGCAAGATTGAGGCTTTCAGTTTTGCATCGGTCGTCATTGGGGTGCCAACAGGTTTGCAGCCTTCCATGTGATAGCACTTTAGTACCTCACTGATGAATTTGGTTTGGTTGAGTTTGATGGTGCCCGCTGCTCGGTTGCGGTGAATGTCAATCCCACGGTAGAACTTGAGAGGACCCATGTCCTTCATTTTGAACCTTTTGCTCAGGTCAGACTTCAGCTCATCCAGCAGCTCGGCCGAAGACGAGCAGATGATCAGATCATCCACATTCAGTGCAACGAGCATCAGCCAACTCCCATCATTGCGCACGTACATGCTCGGGTCATTTTGGCAATGCGCAAACAAGAGATCAATCATGGAACCATCCATCTCTTTGCACCATATTGTTGGGGCCTGTTTCAGCCCATAGAGCGCTTTGACCAACTTGCACACCTTGCCCTTTGGAGCTTTGACTCCTTTGGGCACCTCCATCATCACTTCCGTGTCAAACTTCCCATAAAGGAAAGCTGTCATGACGTCCATCTAGTGTATCTCTAGGTTCTTTGCGGCTGCGATGGCAAGGAGAGAGCGGATGGAGGTAAAGGTCATGACAGGTGCAAACGTCTCGTCATACTCAGAGCCCGGGCGTTGACAAAACCCCTTTGCCACTGCCCTCGCCTTGAACTTTTCAATTTTGCCGTCTTGCTTCTTCTTCACTCGGAGGAACCACTTGGATCCCACCATGTGGGCCTTGTCGGGTCTATCCACCAGCACCCACGTGTTGTTCTCACCAATGGACGGGAGCTCGCTGTCCACTGCGTCCTTCCACTTGGCCGCATCCGGTCCATTCATCGCCTCCGCCACTATGGATGGCTCTCCCTGATCCATGCACAACCAGCTAAGGCCAGTCCAATTGTTCTTATACCACAAAGGCACTTTCTTTGGTTGCAAAATACACCAGGGTGCTGGTGTGGCTTCCTGATTTTGCTGGAGGTGCTACCACAGGTGGTGGTGTGTCGTTGTCGTCGTCAGAAGAGTCGTCAGACTCCAAGTCAGACTCGGAAGCCCTGGACGCCTCCGTATCTACGTCCATGTCAGATGCTGCATCATCGTGCGCAACTGCTCTTCCATTCCCACCACCTGCTGGCAAAGCGAGCAAGTTGTTGAGTGCTTGGTCTCCGGACTCAAGCAACAGTATCCACTCTCCTGCCTTGGGAGTGAGGCTCGGGTCCAGCAGCTCATCCTTTCCAAGGGTGTGTTCGTCAAAATCAACGTCGCGACTCCTCACAAGCTGCCTACTGCCTGGTCCCAAATCCGATAGGCTTTGTGTGACATGTCGTACCAAACCATGACGCACTTTTTGGAACGTGCGTTCAGCTTGCCTCCACCTTCTCCTGATTAGATCATCACCCATGCAGTTGACCCGAACACCTTTTGATGAGAGGCGTTGGGTTTCTTTCCCGACCATGCTTCTTGTGGGGTGTTCAGCTGCTGATCGTACTCCTTTCCACAGTTTTGCAATGCTATTGCTAGTGTGAGGTTCAAGAGGTAGCAGGCCCATGTTGCAGTTTCAGCCCAAATGCAAGGTGAGAGGTTGGTATTGAAGAGCATGCTTTGCACCATGCCGAGTAGGGTCTGGTTCATCCTCTCGTCCACGCCGTTGCTTTGGGGGTTGTAAGGGGTGGTTTGCTTGTGGAGGATGCCATGATACATGAGCTAAGGCTTGCATGCCTCGTACTCGCCTCCGTTTTCACTTTCAAGCATCTTCACCTTCTTGGAAGTTTGCCATTCTACCATGGCAACAAACTCGAGAAGCTTTTCCTTTACCTCTCTCTCTCTCTCTCTCTCTCTCTCTCTCTCTCTCTCTGTTTTGACGAAGTAGATCCACAACTTCTGGATGTGATCGTCATTTAAGGTCAGGAAGTACTT